>PVKU01000301.1:0-34914 GCA_004027475.1 Anoura caudifer
CACCTTTAACAGGAACCTAATCAAAAAAACAAACAAACAAGCATAATATAACCAAAGACACTGAAATTGAGAACAAGAGAGGAGAGGGATAGGAATATCCAGGGAAAAGGGGAAGGGATTAGAGCAACAAGTATGAAAGACATATGGACAAAAGCTGGGGGGGGTGGAAATGGGAGGGAGCTGGGGAGGGCTGGGGCGGTGGGCTGGGATGGGAGTAGATGACAGAAAACTGTACAAGAACAACAATTAAAATAAAATTTAATTAAAAAAATAAATATAGAGTGGAGACACTTATATGTTACCAGAAATTCACAATAAAACCAGCAGAGTCATAACTTAAATAGATTTTCATAATGTTTAGAATTACAGACCTGAGAAAATGTTTTACTCCTAAATTTGATGTTATCTAAATTTTGAGTTAATATAGGAACACCCAAGACATTAAAAAATGAACAGATTTTTGGCAGGCCACACCAAAACAAAGCTATTATAAGAATAAAAAAGAAAGTAATACTCAAAATATTTACAAAATGAAACAAAAATGGCCAAGTAAAGAAAAATGTACCAAAATGTCCAGTATAAATTTCAAAAAATTAAGAATTTGCCGATATGAAAAAATCCTAAGCATTTTAATTTAGAAATTTAAAAACCCAGAATAGAAGAAAACAAAGAAACAGGAGGATTGTGATATAAAATGAACTGAAGCTAGGAAAAATTAGAAAATACAAAATCTTCTCAATTAGCACACAAAGATGCCCAAAGAAATAGATTTAACTGAAAACATAATAAAAAATCATAACTGGGAAATTAGATATAAAAAACAATAACATTTATAATAACATCAAGAAAGTCTAACACCTGTAAATAAAGCTAATAAAATATGTACAAGATCTTTAACTCACAACAAAAAATATGGCTGAAAGAAATTAAGTAACACCTTATAAATGCAAGGCTATACCATATTTATAGATTGGAAGATGCAATATTTTTTGTTGCATCTTCTCCAAAAAATTATTAAATGTCCTACTCAGATTAATCTGTTGTGTCAAAACCATCCTAATCAATCCCAGCAAGCTGTGTGCGTGTGAAAATTGATTACAACTGAATCTAAAATTTATATGGAATTGCATAAAATCTAGAATAGGTTTGGAAGAAGAACAAATATAAAAGATACCTCCAGATTTCAGCCACAGTAATTGAAACAGTGTGACAATGGGCACAAGGTTAGAGAAATCAACCATAAAAACAGAACAAAGTATCCAGAAATGTGGGTATGGTGCATGTGTTCACTTGGTTTTTAACAAAGTTACCTTTCAGTGAAGGTCCTGGGTCAACTGGATAGTCACATGGGAAAATATACAAATCTTACCCCCCTATCTTACACACAAATTTTATTTAAGATAGATTATAAATCTAAATGCCAAAAGATGAGATAATAAAGCTTTTAGAAGAAACAAAAAAATACGTTCGGGGCATTTGGGGTAAGCATGGATTTTTTTTTAATCTTCACTGGAGAATATGTTCACTGATCTAGAAGAGAGAGAGAGAAACATCAATGGGAGAGAAACATCAATGGATTGCCTCCTGTCCGTGTTCTGACCAAGGATTAAACCTGCAGCCTCAGCCTCGTAAGAACCCTGGCAGGGGATCAAACCTGGCACCTGTTGGTATAAGGGGTGAAGCTCTAACCAACTGAGCCACTGGGCAGGGCAGGCAAAGGTTTTTCAACAGAACACACATAACAATAATCCTAAGAAAAAAGAACTTGAGAAAGTAGACTTTGTGACAATTAAACTTTTGTTGTCAAAGACGTCATTAGGAGATTGAAAAAGACAAGATATAGACTGAGAAACATATTTTCATTTATATGATAAAGGACATTTCTGGAATATTTAGAAAACTCCTACATGTTAATAAGAAAAAAAAACAGTTTAAAAATGGACAAATAATTTGAAAGAAGATGTATAAATATCCAATCAGCATTAGAAAAATTATTCAATATCATTACTTATTAGAAAGTCCAAATTAAATAACATGATATACGAGTATAGGCCCACCAAAATGACCACACAAAATAAAGGCTAGCAATATTATATTTGGCAGATATGTGGAAAAACTGGAAATCTCTTACATTGCTGGTAGAAGTATAAACTGGCACAACTCTTTATATTACTGTTTAAATGCTCTACTGTCATCTGAATCAGAAATTCTATTTCAAGATATATACCCAAGAGGAACGAGAGCACATACCCAATAAAAAGACATGTACAAAATGTACACTGGACCTTTATATCTAAACTGCCCAAAAGAGGCAAAATTTGGAAACAACCCTAATGTTGGATGGATGTAGACACAGATTTGAAAAGAAAAAATATATAAAATTTTTAGAAGATAATATGGAAGAATGGCTTCAACCATCAGATGAGGGAGAAATTTGTAACAGGATGAAAAGATTGATAAATTTACATTAAGATAAAATTAAGAATGTTTTCTTATCAAAAGATAGGATTAAAAGTATGCAAAGGCAAGAAGTCACAGAGTGGGAGAAGATATTTGAAACATTCACAACAATTCTACTCCTGGATTTATGTCAAAAAGAAATGCGTGCAGCTAAGTACCAGGAGGCATGAATAAAAACATTCATGACATTACTATTTATAATAGCTAAAAGCTGGAAATAAGTCAAATATCCACCACCACTAAATAATTAAATAAATAGTGGTGCATTTGTGTAATGAAATATCAGATTGCATTGGAAATACACAAACTACAGCTTCCTGAAACAACAGGAATGAATCTTACAAACATACAGTTGAATGGAAGAAATTGAACACAGAAGAATGATTCTATATACGCACAATTCGAAAACACAGTCCAACAACACTATGTCATCGAAAGGTGCAGCAACACACAGAAAAGCTGCAAACAGGAGGTTATCAAAGCATTAGCCAAGCTACATTAGGACAAAAGCAGGTCCCTATTTTTTGATCTGGGTGATAGTTGAGTGGGTATTTACTTTTATCAAAATTGGTCAAAGTTAACTTGTATCTTTACACTTCATTCATTTTCTGAATGGAATTACATTCCACAATATAGACAGCATAAAAATGAACTCTATTTTCATAATCTGCCTATAATTACATGCTTACTCTTGGAAGGATTATCTCACTCATTTAAAGACTATAATCCCAAAGGTATGACACAATATTAAAGCTCTCCTTTCATTATAAAATGCAAAGTATAATAGAAAATTATATCTCAATAACATGAAATTACATCTCCCTACTATTCTCATTACACTGGCTAATGTTTTCTATCTGCCCCAGGAAAAAAGTTACAAATAAGAAATTGGGATGAAGTCAGACAAAGCTAGAAGGTTAGAAAAATAAAACAAGACATTTTCATGAAGAAGCAACTCCTACACTTCCTGTCAGGCCCCAATGGCTGAGTCGGGAGGCTGACCCAAGGGCTCTCTCTAGCCCTTGTTTTCAAAGGGAGCACAGGAGCCATTGCCAGGCACAGAGGGAGAATTCTCTAGTTACAAGATAATTCAAAAGCAAATTTAGTCACTGTAGAATTTAGGCCCAAACAATGAAAACATCACTCCCTGTAGTAAAAACTATGTACGTTAAAAACTACTTTCTTCAACATGCGGAGAAGGAGACTGGATCTACGCCAGCTGTTTCCAAAGTTGGCCCCCATTCACAAAGGGCAGGAGGGACTAGAGCAAAGGGGGCTCCAGGTGGCAGGTGGCAGGTTTGATAAGCAAGAGGCTTACATTCAAGGCTTGTCTTTGATGCAGCAAGAGGTCAGATCTCCTCATCTGATCACCAGAATCTTAAAAGTTAATATAGAAGCCTTAACGGCTTCAGTTACACAGGCCATCCAAATGGTCTCTACAGCACGTTCTTCTCTCAAGGTGTGTCCTTGTGGGGATCGTTGGGCAGAATCCTCACTCCAAGGACTGGGGAAGGGGTGAGGAACCTCCCATCCTGGCCTGACCGCCTGGGTCCTGCTCTCAGGTCAACCAAAGGTCACATCCTCTCAATGACCTCTTCCAACAATGCCTTTTAAGCCCCTCTCCCCAAGCCCTCTGGCCTAGGAAAAGTCATTCTGTTTAAGCCTCAGTTTTGTCAATTGCAAATGGAAGAGAATAATCTTTGACCTAACTATCCCATAGGATATTCTGAGAAGCAAATGAAAAAAATTGTAATATCTTATACATAGGTATACAATTATGTATCTGTTATGCATAAGGAAAGGATTTCTGTAAGCTTCATAAACTCCAAAAAGATGATTTCACATGTGTGGAGTGGGCGGTGGGAATCCAACATGGAGTTTCTTCAGAGAATTTAAACACTAACCCAATGAATCACCGGCATTAACACTGTAGCATAATAGCCCTCTGGTGCGCGGGGTGGAGAAGAGACTGACAATGCTCAGATAGAAAACTGACCAATGACTCCTTCTAGGATCATAGCAGTCAACCTTCCAGAATTAGTTTAAGCAGTGATACCATCAAAAGAAAGACCTGTAAAAAGATCTTAAACTCAGATTATTTTGCCAGTGTAATCATTATTTAATATAAGGATATTTGACAGCTTAATAAGTTAAAATAAATTCCCAAGAAACTAAGCAACAAAGACCATATCTGTCTCAGTAACCCTAACACTAGACAGTGACTGGCATATGATGTTTATTATATGACTGAATTAAGTGGATGGTTTTCTCTCTTGTGTCCTATAAAATCTATTAAAAAATTTTAAATGCAAATGTAGCCCTCCCACAACATGGCATCAGTCCTAGTTGGTTTTAACGGAATTTCTTTAAATATTCAAGGAATAGACCATTCTTAATATTTAAACCCTCAAGTGATTTTAATGGCAATCTTTTCAATTACCTTCATGAGACCAGTCTTATCTTTTGACATTAAAATTTTCTCTAGCTATAGTTACTATTAAAAAAGCCTATATAATGAACATAAGAGTGGAAATTACATTTGACAGAGTTGGAACTGTGAAGGAAATCAGAAAACTTTACTGATATACTGACATAATGAAGACTGCATTCCATGTTTCTGAAAGGGACCTCAAGGGTATAAAATATCAATTAATCAATTTAACAAAATGCCTCAAAACTGGCTGGAATAGCTAAGACAAGTTTTGGAAACAGTGTGTGGGGTCGTGCTGGACGTGGCCCCTCCAACCCCTCGGTGGAAGGCTGGCCGGAGGCCCCTGGCGGGAAGGAAGGAACGTGCATGATCCTTTGCAAATGGATCATACTTCTCTCCGGATCTCCTTTCGGGAACCACTTCTTGTCCTGTGTGACCGCTTCTTGACCTTTCTCTCTGCACGTGCACTGAGGTAATGTAGTTCAGAGTCACAAGCAAGACATGTGCCCCTTTGTTTGGGACCCCTTAAAATAATTCTCAGACTCAGGGAGGTGCAGTCCTGCTTGGCCGATCTGCCACCTCAGTGCTTGGCACCAAGCGTAAATGTGAGCAATAAAGGCTGTGTCTTGTCCGCCCAGTCCTCCCTGTGGTTTTTTTCAGCTTATCCAAAGGAGCAGTTGAAATCCCCAGGCTTGACCTCCTGTGTTACAGAGTGAGATAAACTTATTTTTCATGTAATGAAACACATCTTCGACACATGATAAGTAAAACATTGTGGATGTGAAGCAGAAACAGAACAACAGATGATGGAAATGGAATGGTACAGTGAGCTCCAGAAAGTTTGCATCAGAATTTAATGTGTTCTGTCGTATTACATAAGAATGGGGAAAGGATACATGTAAACAACTAATAGGAGGAAAACAGACCAACCATTCATAAAAATAAGTAAATTGGACATTCAGGTTAAACCTTACATTAAAAATAAACTCCAGTAGGATTAGGGAATTAAATATTGCTAAATGTACAAAGTAAAACATGAAAAGGAAATGTAGGTGAACATCCTTATAAGACCTTTCTGAGAAAAAAAATTAAAACCAGTAATCATAAACAAAAAGATTAGTAGGTTTTAAGTAAAAAAATTTCCACATTTCCATATGTGGAAAAAATCAATAAGCATCCAAAGAGTTGTAAAACAGTGAAGCAAAGATATCCTTGGTCACATTTTGTAGCAATCAATTGAAGGGAGAAAAAGGCGAATCTTTTCGGAGACAGAACTAGGAAACATCCATGCCCCAAGTGCTATATATTTGAGGAAAAACATTTAAAGGTGGTAAAAACTGGGCCAGGGTGGGGAGGATGTGGAAGAAGCATGCTCCTTGCACAGCTCAAGTGGAAGCAGCTAACCTTCTGCCTCTCGAATATGAGGCACATGGAAAGGGGCAAAATCAGTTACCTTTTGTTTGGAGAGGAGGAAGTAGCACCTGGGAGCTTCTTTGATTCCCCTTTATTACAACAGAGAGAGAGGCAAAGGAGTTAAGGATAAATGAGGAAAGGAACAAAAGAAAAGAAGCTTTCAATACGGAGCACCAGCTCCTTACGTGACAGGTAGGAGAGGACCTGTGATCGGCAAGAAGCTCTGCAGTGGCTCATCTTACTCACCCAAGTGTAGAATGGGGCTTAACTCCTTATACCCACAAACCCTGTTTCACTGGGACTTCATTCTGAACCAGAGAGAATTCCTGGCCCTTCCAAACTGTCCTATTGGAAATAACAAGCCTAGGAAGAAATCATTGTTTTCTAAAACCAAGGTCCTAGCCATAAGTTGGCATTCTATGATGTTGTTTATAATTTTACCAAAGCTTCCTGAAAGAGAAACACATCCATCAGCCTGGGGCGGGGGTGGGGGAAGACATAAAGAACATCTTTAATGAGATCACCAAAAGCCATTTGTGCAAAACCATCAACAGCAGCAAGCCCTGCGTGGAAGAACTGCTGTGTGGTGGAAGTCCACTAGCATATCCTCAAAGCTCTCAAAATTTAAAACCTTACCAAGCGCTCATTCAGAAGAAGAGAACACACCATCATGATGGGCAACCTGTATGGATTGTTCTGAGACATACCAACAGGGAAATATTTCGTAAGGTCAGAGTGTTGGCACATATAAAGGAAGAAAAGAAAGGCCATCTGGATCAAAAAGCACTAAGGCCATCGGAACTCTTGAAAATCTCAGACATAACAACCAAATATTCTTTTCCAGGAAAATATTGGGGGAGAGGGAGCAAATTGAGCAGAGCAGGACAGTGAAGAGAAATAAGAGGAAGGACTCTAAGAAAGCAGGTCCCAGGAAGTAAGAGAAAAGCAGAGAGGACCAGCCTGGAACAAGGCCTACAGAGGCGGAGGCTGGAGCACACAGGACCAGAGGCAGAAAACCTCATTGAACCCAACTTGGTGCTGGAATCCAGTGTAACAATCTAACAAAGCTACACAGACAGGTCCTATTTTAAGTTTTTCATGATAAGAGAAGGGAGCCGTTGGGCTCTGAAGCTGGAAAAGATATCTTCCCCTCTTCCTCCCAACCACCAGGACACTCCTGTTAACAACCCAGGAGGATTCGCCTTATTTAAACATGGGGAGCAAAAGCACAATTTAACCCCTTAAAATATAAATTATAAGAAACAAAAACATTGAAATGAACCTTATAATATTCTGACTATAAGAACACACGAAATGGGCCCACAAACTAGGTAAAAACTAAGATTACAAAATGAGCTAAAGCACATTAAGAAAACCCTTGCACCTTTGAAAGAACAGCACAGACTATAATAAGTAGAAAAGCTCAGAAGTTAATTAGAAATTATATGGAGGACATGAAAGAAGAACCAGGAGATCTCTGGAAATAATTAAGAAAAAGTTTTCCTCTCTCCAGACAATTCAGTCCAAAACTATTAGACAAAGCCAAACATGGTAGACAGCCATGTGAAGTTTGTGTGTTTGGGTGTTGGTGGGTGGGGGCGAATATTAGCCTGGAGAAGATGCACTAGAGGGGAGGAGAGTGTCTTGGGTGGGAGGAGGGCAGTAGCCTGGGGCAGGGTGCAGTGCATGTCAGAGCTCTGAGAGAGCCAAATAGGTGGCACAAAGGATAAAAGATTACTTGTTTATAAACACAGAAATTGATCAAATATGTAAATATATGACAAACAGATTTATCAGAGAATAAAGACACAGCATGAAAAGATGCAAAAGTAGGAAACTAAAATGAAT
Source organism: Anoura caudifer (assembly GCA_004027475.1). Lineage (NCBI taxonomy): Eukaryota > Metazoa > Chordata > Mammalia > Chiroptera > Phyllostomidae > Anoura > Anoura caudifer. The sequence goes on from PVKU01000301.1 coordinate 8,153, forward strand.
CCTGTGGAAGAGAATTGGAATTGAAGGTATTGGAATGACCTCATTGTCTTTAAAATACAAGTGGATATAGAAATAAATATGTGTATATGTGTACCCTAGTTCTCTCCACTGAGAGGGCCTGGGAGAAGTGACATACTGTAGCAAGTAGCACACCCAGCACTCAGATCTTGGTTTCTAAATGCCATTTTCTACTAAAGGAACCAGAATTCTTCGGGGGAATGAATGATTCCATGCCTGGGGCAGGGAAAGTGCAAGACCAGCCTGGAACATCTCATTGTGCATGAGAATAAAGAAATGCTGAAACAGCAATGGGGTCAATTCAAGAGGACAAAGAAGCCGCCTCAGGGGACTCCCACTGGCCAAATCTGGGACAATCCAAACTTCAAAATAGACAATGATTGTATAGATTATATGACATTAAATTTAAAAATCTGTGTTTGTCCTAATTTAAGCAAATGAACTAAGCAATAGTATATTGAGGAATGGGATCTTTACATAGTCTGAATGTACTTCCTTTCTTTGGGAATAAAAATTAACTTTGCAGTACAGAGACCTAGCAGACAACATTTAATCAAACGGCCAAGTCTCCATTACTAGTAATAGGAAAATCTAAATAATGTGCCATGAGATGAACTGCATCAAGAACTCATAAATTTTGTTTTTACTGCCGATGATGCAAAAGAATAATTCTAACCATGCAGGAAAAATGGACAAGTCGTCACCGAGACGCATTGCATTTTACAAGTTAACAATCCAGTCATCTTTAAGTGTCAAGCCCCAAAAGGTAGAAAAGACTGAAAAAAATGGTTCTACACAGTGAAGGAGACTAAATAAATGACACATTTTAACGCAGTATGAGATCCTTTTGCTAGGGATATTGACCAAACGTGAATGGAGTCTGAGGCATACTTAGTAACAGTATATTGATGTCAGTTCTCTAGTTTTGACAGTTGTGCTGTGGTTATGTAGGGAAATGTCCTGGTGGTAGGAAATACACATAAGTATTTGGTGCTGATGGGGCCTCACACCTATAACTTACTCTCTGAAGATTCAGGGAAAAAAATGTCTTTGTATTTGTACTTCGAAATTTTCTCTAAGTTTGACATTGCTTCAAAAAAGAGTAAATTAGAAAGAAGAAAAAAACACAACTGAAAGCAAAACAAAGAAAATAAAAAATGGCAAGAAATAAAAATAAAACAGAAAAGAAACAGATTTTAAGAGAATGACAGATACAAAAGACCAGCAAAGGAAATGAAATAGAGGTATTAATAGAATCTTTCTCCCCAAAATAATGAAAACATAAACAAATATTTTTAAACTGTATTTTAAGAAAACTTTCTCAAATAAAAAAAAAACCCCTTAAATATATATGCTGAAGTGAAACTCCAGGGAACTGATAAATATTTCCCAAAATGGTCAAACCAGAACCTGTCCTAATTTCAATGCTAGAAAAAATAAAACAAACAAACAAACATGGGAATGCATAATTCAAACAGAAGACAAAATGATATTGGGAACAAAATGAATAGTCAATTTAAAACCAAGACAAGTGATTTTGAGTGGTTTTCTTTATGAGTGGTTTTCTCATTTCTTTTAGAATGACAAAAACTGCCCTCAATGGTTACTGTTAAACCTTGAGTGGCTTTGGAAATTAGCTGTTGCTACAAGCTTGATTCTTAATGAATTCAACCAAAAATAACTAACTGGACAAAACAGTGCTTACATGTGAAACTTATTCAGTCATAAAGTCATTTCAGTGACAACTTACATTTGAATCTCAATTAACTACCCATGCTGTCAAAAGTTAAAACATGAAGTGAGATTCCACTTCCACACAAGTTTACAGCTGATACGTTTGCCAAGTTTAAACTTCAGTTCCAGCAGCATTTTCATACCTCATTGTGTGAAAAAAGTGAAAACTACCTGAACTTGTCCTTCATTCCCTAAGATTCTCCCTCATTCTACAACACTCCCAACCATTCCCATACTTTCATAAAGCCCCTTACCTGTCAAAAGTTTTCCCTCAACATCCCAGACCAAGATTTCTCTCTAAGCTCAACTCCTGTGATAATAATATTAGCTGCTCTTTCATTTGACCCTTTCTGTGTGTATTGGGTGGGCCAAAATGTCCATTTAGTTTTTTCCATAAAATAAAAGATACATTTTTCATTTTCATGAATAACTTCATTGACTTGGATATTTTGAGTATGTCAGCTATCTCCCTCTATTGGCTCCTAGTGGGTAGAGGCCAGGGTGCTGCTAAATGTCTTCCAATGCATAAGACAGCCCCACAGCAAAGAATTATTTGGCCAGAATGTCAATAGTACCAAGAAACCTCACAGACCACTTTTGACATGTTCAATCAGTCACAGAACCTTCTCCACACACTGCACAAATCTTTTTTTTGCACTTCAATTGCATTTTAACATTTCTTGAAATAATGAAGCATAATATGTTGCATATTTTCTTCCATCTTCAATATTCAATATGCAAAATGTAGCATATTTTCTTCCATCTTCAATATTAAAATGGCTGCACAAAAATTCATTGATTTTGATAAGTGTTTTAAAGCACCCTGATATGACAGCTGTCACAACGCAACCTAACAAAATTGTTTCAAATGAAGTTAAAGACAACTAAGCTCTGCTAGAGCCATTGTACAGAAAAAAACTTAAAGACTTCTTGGCCAACCCAGTACATAACTTTTTCTGCTTAGTATATATCCACCTACGCAAATAGTATTTCCCATAAACACTGTAAGTTCCTTGAGGAAAAGAGCTACACCTTAGAGTACAACTCAATAGGCCCTGCTGGCAATAGCTAAAACATTGGAAAAGGTTGGTTCATTAACTGCTTGAGCAAGTATTTTGATAGTTACAAACATAAAAGTGATGAATGAAGGAGTATGGTAAGACTTACCAGCACTCTGCTGTTACAAATTTAATTCACCAAAATACCCTAGGTATTTACTTACTTTTGGCTAGTCACAGAAATGAAGATGAAATTGTCTCTCCCCCCAGGAAATAAAAGGTTAGGTAGAATTATTTACTGCAGTGGCTCTTCATCACAGGCAGTTTTGCTCTCCAGGGGACATTTGGCAATGTCAGAACACACTGTGTTTGTCACAGCGGGAGGCGCAGGATGCTACTGGCCTGCAGTGAACAGAGCCCAAGGATGCTGTGAGCACAGGGCAGCTGTCCAGGGCTAAGAATTAACTGGCTCAAAATGTCAGTAGTACCAAGGTTGAGAAACCCTCATTTACTGTACCAACGTGGGCTGAGATATGTGAAAATAGTTTTCAATATTCATTTTTATCTTCTTGGTTATGAAGTTTTCATGTGACATACTTTTTTATATCTCAGAATCTAGGCCTGATGTTCTCCCTCAACATTGACTACCATGTCACTAGACTGAACGCTTCACAGGGCTGTAAACTGGTCCTTCTCGTTTATTTAGGTGCTCAGGAAACATCTGCTGAATGAATACCTAAGTATGGAAATGTTATGCACTCTTTTTTCACTCCACAACACATTGGTTTAACACTTGCTTTCTAGAACTACTGACCCTTGAGAAATCTAGGGCCTTCAGAGATAATCACATCATACACTTTGTAATATTTAAGACAGTGACACCTTGCCTCTACATAACTTATCATGGGGAATCCTAACATGTAAAGCAGACAAAAACAGGGATGTCCATCAAGTCAAAGGTGAGGGATCTGGAGCCCAATAGCCAGAAGACGGTGGTATCCCCTAACGTGAACATTGAAGACCCAACCCATTCAAATCACACTCAGATAACTGAGAAAACTGAAGTAGAAAGTAGAAGTAACTAGAATAAAGTAACTAGAACAAGATTAGACAGTGGTAGATCATTAATTGAGGCCACATTTATTCATTAGGTGCCCTGAAAGACAGGAGCAAGACAAAGGTCCCTATATTACTGAACTAATTGAATATTATACTATGCTATTGTGTGTATGTAGTTAGAATTGTTTTTTTTAAATATCTGAGCATCCAGGGCTGGTGCTCACCACCCCCACCCCCAATATTCATCTCCATTTCACTAGGCTAAAAATTCCATGAGACCCCTCTCCACTATGGGGATTCAAGACTTGAACAAAATCTATGGATCAATTAGCTATCAAGACATTTCAATGTGAGTGGCTCTTTCCAGGGAGACAGGTACTTCTATGAAATCAACTTAGGCAGAATAGAATTAGTTAAGTCCTTTAATATCCACTCATCCTTCCATGTAAATGATTATTAATGGGGAGATTGTTGCTGTGTAATGGTATTTTGGGATTAGGAGAATGTGTAGTTTGAAAAAGCACAGTCTGTAAATTTATTTTTAAAGATCCCTGGTACCTGTAATTTTCATAATACAAACCTCAGAAAGCTTGTCAAAATATTTTTTGCTGGCTGTAGAAATACTTAAAAGACAGTGATTCCCTAATAACAGGAAAGTGAAAAAGGGGTGTCGGAGAGAATTTTACTAGGAGAGGTGGAAGCATGAAGTTTTTGTATTTATCAAAAGACTGCAGGGTATTTTAAGGTGGGAGGTAGAAAACAGGAAACTTCATGTAATGACCTGGGGCCATTCAATGTCCTACACAGCTGCTGTTAAAACTGTAAGAGGATTGAGTGTGGGCACAGAACGAATAGAAAATAAACAGGCAGTCAGTGCCAAGGTTGAGAGATCTTTAGCCTAGGGCCTTCACAGTGCAGATGAGCAAACCATTCCTGGACCATTGTCCCTCTGTCCTGCTCTCTATTATGCTTTATCATGACTCCACTCCACACCATCAGCATTAAAAAAAAAAAAAAAAAACAGGAAAACTGGAAGGTCACTATGACAGTGAGGAAGGATCTCACTGGCTGGAGTCACACTGTGATCTTGTCAGAGTCACAGGATTATGACGGGAGACTTTGCTCCAAGAGTTTATACCCCGAGGTGAACACACGGTAGGTAGACACCAAATTTAAGTGGATTATACTCGTATACCCAATACAGTCTTACCTTCTCGGTTTTGTTTCTTTCAGAATTATTGTATTAAAAAAGCTGAACAACGCTGATGTGTGAGTTCACTAAGGTCAACGCTCAAGCTATATTTAGGGACCTGAGAGTCAAAAAAAACTTCCAATTTTCCAGTAGGATCCTTTCGTAAGCCACAGCTTTGTAAAATGTCACAAAGGCGTCTGTGTGGAGGGCACAGTGAGATCTGTACCTATGACCACAAGATCGGCCTTGCGGAGCTTTCAGAACAATAAAGCCGCCCTGGAGTGAAAGGAGGGGGAGGGGACAAGCAAAAGCAGCCTCCTCTCACTAATCTCGCCTCTCTGAGCACTCCCTGCCGTTCCCATCCACCTTGGCTCACTCCGCCGGAGCCCCTGCCAGGGTCTGCAAATCCCATTTAACAGTCATAAACTGTCATAATTTCATGTGTCTAAGTAAATGTAAAAATCTAAAATTAACATTATTTGGCAACAGAGGCAATCTTAGACTAGGAAATCCAGAAAGGAAGAGAGGAGCTACCCCAATTCTGCATGTTACAGATAAGGATGTAAAGTCAAAGAAACAAGCTTTAGCCTCTCCCCACTCAGCCCCCTTCCGTGTCTATGACTGGGCAGAAGATGGCAAGTGAAATGTGCATCGATGGGTCTGCCCCCACCAAAGTCACATTGAGTCCGACCACCCTCTCACAAGCAAAACAGAGACAGACTCGCAGATAAAGAGCAGGATGACAGCCATGGGGGCAGGGTTAAGGGAAGAGGAATACAGCAAAAAGGAAAAAGGGCTCATGGACATGGACAGCAGTGTGGTGACTGGTGGCGAGCAGGGCATAAGGGGGCTAAATGGTAATGGGAAAACACAATAAAAAATTTAAGTTTAATGTTTAAGAAAACATTAAACATTTAAGAAACATTTAAGAAAATGTTTAAGAAATTCAAACATTCTTATCTCAACTGCCATACCAAAATAAGGCTAAATATGGCTTGAATGACCTTTGATCAGTGGTACTTTCACATGGAAGATTAATATTTGACTTTTCTGAAATTTCTGTATTGTTCTTAACCACTTAGACCCAGGCACTTGGGCTCTCTGATGTTTGTTTGATGTCTAGACCCAATTTGTAGATTGGAAACTACCACCTAAACTTAGAAAACCAGGATCACACTACATTAGTGCCATATAGCAAGTGGTCCATGAAGCGTGATGCTTCTGAATGTATTGCTAATAGGATATCACTTTAAAATGGAGAAAAAACACAATTATTGTAGTTAAATTATCACAACTTGATTTCTACCATATACAATGCATGTTTTCTTAAAAAGTAAAAAAAAAAATATGTATTTTCCAGCTGATTAACAGAAGGTAGAATTTTAGACATGTTGCCAATAATTCTCGGCTGGCAAATATTTATTCTAAACAATGCTTAGATCACACATTCTTTGTTTACCCACTGAGTAAATTACATCATAACAGGTCCAGTTTTAAATTGGCTGTTTTAGTCTGGAGCATTAATTGCCTCAATTCAATCAGTTAAAAACACATATGGATTTCCCTGATATTAACAAAGTAACAGTAACAGGAAGTGATGCCCATCCTCCCATTAGTATAAATAGTAGTTAGTGCTCCATTGAACGGCCAAGTTTTACCATCCAAGTCAGCACACAGGGAGTGTGGAATAAAAATCTTCCTGATCCCCATTAATGACCAGCTGAGAAGTAAAACAGCCACACATGAAGCTCTCAAACAACTTCAGGGAAAGAGGTCTGGAGAGAGCTGGTTAGAACACAAGTTCAGGGACAAGCCTGAAGACCACAACACAGCTTTGGAGCAGCAGGCAGCCAGCCCCCTGACCTTGGAGTCTCCCAGCTGCTGTGAAGCACAAGCTTCCTTTTCCTTCTCAGCAATCCCATCCAAGGCTGAACTGCTTGGCAGGAAGTCTTCTTCAGCAAGGTAAATGATCTGATCCAAAATAATCAGCCAATGGGCTTAAGCCTCCCAGGAATTGTTACAACGCAGTCACCCCGAAGAAACCTCCAATCGGTGATGTGGAAGAGTGTGTGTGCGCCTGTGTGTGAAGGGGGTGGAGCAGAAATCACTAAGGACTCTTCACTCATGGTGGGAGTCACCTGCCTCCTTGCTTCCTCACATCTTCACCTGAAAGTACAATTAGCGACATACACCTGCTTCTCATTTTCTCTGAAACAATTATGTACAGGAATTTCAGGGAATTTCCTATTTTGGATTGGAGTTCGTTCACTCTAAAACTAATCAATACTTGCATTTTGGGATCCTCCTATCAGATGACAAAGACAGAGAGTATAGAATAAGCTACTCTTAAAAATAAGTGAAACCAGGTCTCATCAGAGAATCGAAAACCTGTTGAGTTATAGCTTGTAAATTCCCAGAGCCAAAAAAAAAAAGTCAGTAATAAGTGGTGTTGAAATTGTAACTCCAGCCTTAAGGTATTTTACCTTGCACTTAAAACAGAAGTGACATTAACCAATCTCTGGGCCTCAGAAGAAGAGATTAGTAATTCAGTGATTTTCTAAGTTTCAGACAAGGAAAGGTATCACACCATATCCTATTTCCACCTACCTTCAACATGTCTTAGGTTTATAGTACTTAAAGCAATTCCAGGGATTAAAAAAGAAATTTTTTAAATTATTAGACGCCAGGGGCCTCTGGATGTTTCGATGAATTTAACCAAGAATCTGTAGGGTTCTCACTAGACCCACAGGGGGCAAAAGGAAAAAGCGGTGCCAAAAGGATCGCTGAATCCAGGTTCTTATCACGCCTGGAATGGGATGTCGCGTGCAAACCGCATTCCAGATATCGTCAGTGTTGCTAACTGTGCTGGAGGTGCCGAGTCAAACCACAGGTACAGCTGTTTATACTTGACTTTAAAGGGAGCCAATGCCTTTGAATATGTTTGCTACTTCAGTGGTTTGTAATGATTTCTTTTAACCTAGGAAGTTTAGCATAATGACCAAAGTATAATAAATTTCAAGACTTCACCAGGTACATATTTATGAGTTATAGAGGCTACACTAGTCTTTGGAATTAATTAAATCGGCATAAACCAGCTTTTAGATAAACTATATGGGTACCTTTGATATCCATCCTCAGAAAGAAAAGAGACACATACCAACTTAAACAGATTAAATACACTGAAATAGTTTGGTCTACCAGTTTAAACATTTTGATGAATTGAACCACATTCAAATTGCTAAAAGAACTAAGTGTTGACTCATTTAAGTAGAAAGTCCAGTAGGAGGACAGGTCTCAGACTTGGGATGGGGAGGGCAGAGTCTGGTGAATTGCGTTACCCTGCCACCCGCCCCCAGCTCTCCACAGTGTCACCCAATGCTAGTTTCATCCTCAGGCTGGCTCTAGTCATGATTATGTGACAGCTGTCACAGGGATAGAGGCCAAGTGCTTCCTCGTCCACGTCCCGAGTGCATGGTATGCCCAGCACCCCCGGCTAGAATCCGGAGCACATCCTCCCTGATTGGAGCAGGGTACAGTCCATGCCCAATACCTAAGTAATGACTGTGGCCAGGGAAACGGTGATGTCCACTGGCCTATACCAATCAGGGTGCAGTATGGAACTGGGGATAAAGTCATTTCCCAAGAAGGACATGGATCATGTGGAGGACAGGTAGCCACCAGTTAAAAAATTAGGGAACGAGAAGAAAGGCTACTGAGTGTTCGCTCCATGAACAACTGGCCTCAAAGACAGTAGTAAGCCCCAACTTTACTGAAAATTACTATTGGGATTACTAATAAGAAAATAGTTTCCAGGTTAAAAACTAACAATGGCAACAACAACAACGTTCCAAGGTCAGTACGTTTCTTTTATTATGATCATTTTTGTGTTTGACTTCAGATGATTGAATGATTTCATTTTCATTTATAAACATTACATTAATTTCCATGCAAAAACCCAAGACTGCATATGCCCGATTTCAAGTGAACCCCTAAGTCTGGACATTCAAGATGAAAACCAAAATGTTGCTTGACCTTTTCAACAGTAGACATCCCGGTCATTCTTTGGGAGATCAGCAGGCCCCTGACCTCGCAAACACCACAGCTGGCAATGAGTCCACACCAAAAGGGAATCAATGCCTACGGCACCTAAAACTGGCAGGAGACCCCATTCCTGAAGACCAGATGGCTCTGCACCAAGGCTGCTGCCCACAGACGTGTCCTGGCTCCTGCTCTGCAGCAAAACCTGCTTTTGGACAGGCATGATGTCTTCTGCCTGGGGGTTACAAATTCTTCCTGCCAGTTTTCCTCAAAACTCTCAGTAGAAGCAAAGAGACTTTACAAAAAAAGCTTACCGCTATCACCCCAAAAGAAATGCATACAAAGACACCTATTCTATCAAGTATAGAGTTTTCCCAGTTTCAGATAAAGTCACCCAGCAGGTATAAAGCTTTAAAAACTTCTCTCAGTAAGATAGGAACCAGGAATATCAAAGAGGGCGAAACAGGAGCCCAGGATTAAAGGAGAGCTAAACAAATGTAAAGAATCATTCCAGTGCTTGAGAGAAATGGGCTAAATGGGGGGGAAAAAAAGATCACATTTCAACAGACATCAAATTATATTGAAACACACACATTGGGACTCTGACAATGGCAAAGATTTCATTAGTGCAAATAACAATTATAATGGTATGTTCTTTAATAAGGATTAAATAAGGCTTCAAATAATTACACACACTAAAACTACCATTTGGAAACCTTAATTCTGTTTGGAAAGTTATCAAACACACCCTCCAAACCTCCAAAGTTCTGATTTGAGGACAATTACATTCAATGAAGTTGCTCCAAAACAGAATCTGTAGCATTTTCACTTTCCAAGTCTACATTGCTTAGTGGAAAAGGGGAAACGACTCTGGTGACTGGGCAAAAGGACGCGATCCAGGAATATACCAGGTAGATCCCATGTTCAGATGATTCTCAAATACCTGTAGTGATGAAGGATAATTAAAAAAAATAAAGACAAACAAAACAAAACCAAAAAAATAACAGAATCCTTATGTGTCAGAAAAGAGGTCTGTTTCCCCATTCCCATTAACAAATTTGCACGAAGTTTGAAATAGCAAAAAGCAAGGGAATTCATGGGCATCTTCACCTATGGCTCAAGTTCTCCTTAAAAAACAAAAACTAACTATGTGACAATAACTATAAAAAGTAAACAAAACCAGAGGCAGAATATGAAATAGTAACACACTGTTTCAGAGCCTGCACCATCCTGCAGAAACAGGAGACTTACAACGTGTTCTTAACAGATCCAATCTAGGCTGGATATGTAAAAAACGGAAAGACAGCTCACAAACCACACAACACGTGATGAGAGTTTTAGAACCAGAGGTGGGAGTGAAAGGCAGCAAAACGCTCAGAAAAATTTATCATCAATTCTGAAGTGGGGCCTCGTGACATCATCAGGGTTAATAAAGACAGAGATGGACTTCCCCGGGTTCTCAGTCACCAGCTGCTGCAGTTTTTTGGCCAAACGGTCATCGGGCTGGTTGGGGTCCCCTCCGTCTGACTGAGGGGAGGGGATGCTGGTGGTGCTCCCTCGCCTCTGGAGCTCCAGCGTCAGCCGATTGGCGGCCTTGACGTGCTCGATGGCAGTGCGCAAGTGCTCCGCGGGGTCTGAGCGGACGGAGGACAGCTTCCGAGCCTGGAGCATGACCGTCTCCTCCGACAGGTGCTCCAGCATGTTGCATTGAGGGATGAAATAGTTGGGACACATCTTGTTGACCAGACAGTGTTGCAGGTCATCGATGAGGCCCAGGAGAAAGTGGGCGGCATAGTCTTCTTGAGCCAAGTAGTTGGCAGGAAGTCTGTCACAGGCCCAGAGCATCATGCTCCGGAGGTGATAGGGGCTAATCGCCTTCGGCCGAGACAGGAGTTTAATAATGATGGCTTTGCAGGCCTGGTAAGCTTGCATGAGGCTGCTAGAGATGCACTTCTTCAACTGCACCTCACTCCTGGCAAAGGACAGCCGCCACTCATTGTCCTTCTTACCCTTGTAGGAGCAAGCAGGCACCAAGTAAAACCCACTGATGACCTCTTCCTCAGTGATCTTCCCATCCCAAAAGTGGTTCTCCATGAGCCAGCTCTGGGCCACCGCAGGCCAGCCCTTGAAAGATACCACAGGGACAATATCGTACAACATGCGACTGCTCCCCACACCCAGAATGATGGAGATGATGGTCCCATTCTTTTCTACCTTCTCCACCTTGGGCATCCCTCGCTGGGGTTTCTTCTGTATCTCTGACAGGACGATGCTGATGGAGTCATAGAACCAGTCAGCCACTTTGGTTGGGGAGAAGAAGTAGTTGGTGGCACCATTGATGTGATCCACGATGGTGCAGCAGTCTTTCCATTTACTGATTGTCCCCTCATCAAAGAGCCGGAGGCTCAGCCAAGAGTGGCACAAGGCTGAGTGCCGCATATCAAGTGTCACAGGCTGGTTACGGTCATGCAGCTTAAGGGCTGGCACCAGAAGGGTAAAGTCCATATCGTAGTCGGTCCCCCGGGCATAGATGTTAAGCTCATCTAAGTCCAGATCCACCACGCCTTCCCGGACTCCTCCAGAGAGCAACAGGTACTCATTGGCCACTGGAAGTTTTTGGTCCAGCTTTTGCACCATTCCTAGAAACAGAAAGAGAAAAGTACTATTACAGGAAGCACAGATGCAAGAGTCTCATGCACCCATACAGCATGTGCAGAGCTTCCAAAAACCACCACTCATTATCCATGAATAGTGAACCCAACCTTTTCCAAGGGGGAGAATTGTAATACATTCTTTCCCCAATCATCACCTTGGTTAATGGTTTTGCCACCCACTCGGTCACTCAGGCTGAAAAACCTCGGCAAGCTTCCACTCTTCCTCCCCGGTTCTCCGGCTCTGCAGCTCTCACACAGAGCCAGGCTCTCTGGTCTCCTGCCAAAGCAGTCTCCGTCCCCCAGGCTCTCCCTGCTTAAGAAGGTTCCCTGTGTCAGCGGAAGTCAATGTGGGCTGTGGGCACTGAGAGTGGGACACCTTCAGGGGGCAGTGAGGTTGTAATTGTTTTCAGAATACTAATACCCTGTCTTTTCACTGCACGGACACTTGAATAGATGGTACAAAAGCAATGGAGGGCAAAGCTGCTGACACCTTTGTCTCAGTCAAGACAGTGGTGCCAACGCTTATATCCTCTTCATACTGAAACACAAAAGCTGTTTTTAAGAAAAGCACTCATGCCCTGGCCGAAAGGCTCAGAAAGTTGGAGCATCATCCCACGCACCAAAAGGTTGCAGGTTCGATTCCCAGTCAGGGCATGTACAGGAGGCAACTGATCAATGTCTATTTATCTGTCTTTCTTTCTCCATCCCCCCACCCCTGCTCTCTAAAATCAATGAATATATCTTTGGGTGAGGACTAAAAAATAAATAAATAAAGCACTCGTGTGACGTGTGACGTGTGACTCTGAGTTGTGGCCTAACTTAGCTGCTTTGTTCAGGGAACCCCATTTTTTACTTTAAAAAACAATTGATAAAATACGGGTATTCAGACAGGTATTTGATATACATCATCATAAAAAATGACCCCAAGGAGCACTGTACTCACAAAAACATTTACTGAAATATTTACTGCCAATTAAAAAACTTGGAGCTTTCAATAAAAAGATTAACTTTTAGAAAAGTCATCTGCATCAGGAGCTGCACATCGTCCCAAATGGTGAGCTTTTCTGATGAGGTCAGTGGTAATATAACAGATGTGATTGTTCGATGACCTTCTGAGCTCTGTGGGTGAGAACCCTGTCTCTAACACGCACTGAGCCGGCACAGGGCCTGCACCTGGCAGCCACACAGCCGCCGCGATGACCGAATCACAAATGGCTCTGGGGAATTAAACACGAAGTGCTGAAATGAAGGGCAGGCATGAATGACTATTCTAGAACAATATACAAATGCACCCTCCCTGCCTCCTGTCTTTTATAACACACTTACTTGTGCTTTATTACCTGACAGACTGCCAGCATCACCCTGTGACTTATTTAACCATTTCTCCCCACAGAGTGCAAAGAACCACCACAAACCACAGTTTCATTATTCATTGAGATTACCTTTAATCAGCAGTTTGTTATTCAGAGGACAATTCCAATGCACAGAAATAAGCCATATGTATGTGTTTATGCTACCATTCAGAACTTAACACTGATTTATAAAAAAGTTCTCTTTTTAATCCTTTAAAATCCTATTTTTCAAACCACACTAACCATAAAAAAGTCTTTTATTCAGTACCACTTCCTTCCATACAGATTGAAATACAGAAAGCTATCATTTTCTTTTTAAAGCAATCAATAAGTTATCCAAAGTTAATGAGTCGATTTATCAAAAAGAGAATCCAGGGTACCTGATTGTTTGGGCTCCTTCTTACACAACCTGTGTTATGACAAGGCACCCAGATCCTTCTTCAGTGAAGGGTGACTTGCGTCAGCTGCAAAGAGCCACCTCAGCCAAGGTCATGTCCTGTGGTTGGGGTTGGGGTTGGGGTTGGGGTTGGGGCAGAGGGTGCACGCCCAGTAACTGATCAGTGTGGGAATGCCCCAGGTTCGGGATACTCTGAAGAGCCATTTGAATCAAGATATCCTGGTGGAGTCAGCTAAGGCTGGTACTGGGCCTGCAGGGAGATCCAGCTTCTTCCTCTGCTAGTCCCTGCCTCCCTCCCCTTCCTTGCACAGCTGCAGAGCCTAAGGCTGCTCCCTGATAAATATCCCATCTCCATTTCAGGGGCTGCTTCCTGAGGAACCCAAATTAAGACACTAATATGCTACAAAAAAAAGAAAAAGCCAGGGGAAGAAAAGACACTAACATACTACCCCAGCAAAAACAGTCTTCATTACAAATCAGCACGGGAAATGTATGTTCCTTTTAAAAGCCAAACGTTAAAAACCAGGACTTAAAATTACGTAAAACAGCAAGGCAGAGATTCATTTCTCATCATCCTGTTTCGGTACTGACCCCATCTCAACAGTGGCATGGACGCTGCCACCCCGAGTTGCTCTGAAAGGATAACACTGACTTTTTAGAAGCCAGAGGAGGTTATGAAAATCATTTTCACTATTTCATAGAGTTACATGGAGGTCTAATCACTTTAAAAGAGAAACATTTGATAATCAAATAATGTACTCATCTTTATTTCAAATATTCTTTCATTCTAGCATTTGGAATGTCATAACCATAAATAGGAAAACTCCTAAATGCTGTACTGTTATTAGTGATTAACATTTGAATCGACTAGAAGCGGTGTTGCTATTTGGATACAACACTGTTGTCCCCTTTGAGGCATAAATAACTCAACATTCTGTCCCTCCTTTCGCACAGACAGGGCTGAACCGGCTCTGAGCACACCAGCCAGAGCCTGTCTTTATAACCAGAATGATTCATGCAGTAACGGGCTGAGGATAATTTGTTTACAAATGTGTCTCTGAATTTTGCCTTGGATTGTCACAAATTTGGATAGTCACAGGTGAGAAAAAGCTAAAACTCCCTTCTGCCCCCTGCTGGTCTACAGAAGTTATATTTTTCACTTGTTAGAATACTTACTATACACTCTTCCCTCCCAATTGCTGCTATGCACCTAGTTAAATGTTGGTCCTTCTTCCAAAAAATCCATATCAAGTATTTGGATAAATGCTAATATTCAGGAGTTGGGGTAACTCTGGATACTTCTTATTACTTTAAAGTGCAGAAAGAACTTGAGCAGCAAATAGAATATGGCTGAGGTTCGTTTGCTAAGCTCCTAAAAGTTAGAAACAAAGTCCCTCAGGCCACATTGTTCTGGAAACTAATCTCATGTGACATCCGCGTTTATATTTAGCCTGCCAGAGCCCATCAGTCTGCAGTACTACGATTTGGTAACACAAACCGGAGCCTTCTCCAGCATTGAACAAACTCAAGTGCCGTCTTGAAAAAAAACTTCCCTGGGCTAAGTTTAAGTGCAAATGAGCTGACATCAGCTATCACCGCAGATGGGTTGCCGTGCAACTAAAACCCAGCCAGGGGCTACGAAGGAAAAAGAGGAGGAAAACAATTTGGTTGCACACTTTGGCTGTAGGCATCAGCTCCAGCCAGTGTCTCACTTCTGATTGATCCAAAGATTTGCGTGCAACTGCAGGAGGGTATGTCCAGCGAGTGACTCTGGCTGTTCAGCTATTAGTTAAGTTACCCAACAAAAGGAAGCAGCACACTGATCACTGTCAAGGAGGGACGGAGAAAGAGCTTATTCCCTTTGGGTAGGTCTCTGCTTTTCATGGAAACACTGGCATGTCATTTTGGCTCTTAAACCACAAAGTAAAAAGGCCTTAATTCCTGTAATTGATTCCTTGATTTCAGTTTATTTCATAGCTCCTACTTAAGAAGACCTTAACATTACTGGGGGCCTTGGGTTGAAGGAATGAGTTCCCTGTCAACCACCTTGTTCTTTGCCGATTATCTTTGGACTGTCAAGTGCCAAATGTGACTCTGTCCCTGATGCCCTTATATTCTAATGAGTAAACCTTTAGCACATTCCACTGAACTCAAACAACTGATCCCCATCACTAGAGCACAGGATGCCAGATTACTAACAACAGAGCACAAGAACCAGGTGTCATTTGACATCCAGCAGGCGGCTTAATAAATAGTAGGCAGTTAAGTAAAACGAGTACCTGTATAGATTCCTTAAAAAACAAACAAACAAACAAACAAACAAACAAACAAAAAACCCCCACAAAACTGTTACCTATGTTGAGGGGGAAAAAAATCTCTCAAAGAGGTAAAACTTTTATGTCTTAAAAGTTTTAAATTTTATCTCTATCTTTGACATGTACATACAAAAATTTCTATGTAGCTAAAAGACCTATCTCCATAATGCTTGTTGTTGCATAAGAAAGTGTTCTTTCTTTGGTCCCTACTGGCAGGGCACCAACAGCAGTGCCCTATTGTGGTGAACGAGGACCCTGACTGGGAGGAAGGGCACACCCTGGGTGGGACCAGGCTGGAAAAGTCCTTGTAATCCTGGTGCATCCACAGGGGAGTGGTTTCCTTGTTGTTAATAAACAATACACAACCTTCCAATAAAAATATTATGATTTATGATTCAAAAAGGCAATTATTTCTGCCAAGCACACTTGATATTCTAAGAAACTCTCTGAGAAGCAGGCATGACCACCTTCTTCTAACAAAGTCACCCATCTGTGGGATTTTTAATGTCCTCAATTTGGGAAGGACATTTTAATGTACTCAATTTTAATATTTTCCTCACTTATGACTTTAAATCATATACATGTATATGAAGTCTCTCATTTTATAGGTGAAAAAGACTGAGGTTCAAAGAAGAAAAATCACCAATTCAAGGTCACACGGCCCTAGTGACAGCTTAAAAGCATTGTCTTATTTCCACATTTGTGGCAAAAGTCAAAATGCCACATACATGCTGTTCTCCCTAAGACAACAACCCAATGCCATGAACACAGAACAGTTCTGAAGGGAAGCAGCAGAGGTCTCAAGCCAAAGCACCAACTTTGTGCTTTCATTGGTCAATGCCTTAGTGCGATCTCGGACAAGCAGTAGAACACATCTGGCTGTGCACATGTATTATAAAAAAGAATGGACATGATTTGGCTGGCAAGAAGCTGTTAGTACTGTGTCCCCAAATAAATATACTATTAGACACAGGAAACAGAGAAGTGAGACACCAATAGAGCTTCCCAGTTTTTTAATAATCTGCTGAGTGATCATTAATATTAACATAGTAATATGTTTTATAAATCAAAGAGTCAGTTTTATTTGGCATAATTTCTGAGATATCTGCATGTTATTTTATTTAAATCTTTTGAAAACTCATTAATGCACATATGGGAATGACCTATTGACCAAGTCATATAGAGTAACCATATTCTCTATATATGGTTACTATATATAATATATGTATACACACACATTCAAAAGATGCCTCCTTAAAGAAGTCCCCCTTGATCTTTTCTAATGTTGACACTAATAAGTGCGCTAGAGCACTGGAGTCAGAATAAGACAGGTTTGGGTCTGGATCCTAGGTTTGTCATTTACTACTTAAGCCTGACATGTTATTAACCTCTCTGAGCTTCTAATACCTCCTCTATTTTAAACAAACAAAAAACCCATAAAACTGCCATTTTAGAGTTGATATAAAATGTCTAAGCACATAGTATATATTTAAGTAATTTTCCCATATGTTCTTCCCTTTCTCCACCACCTATAAAACTCTAATGGCCAAATAACACCTATTCCCCAGAGCTGTTTTAAAAATTTACCTGAACAAGATAAGCTGCCTAAAGCCTGTAGCCCGTGTGAGGCATGCAAACCAAGTGAGAGGAAGGGGAACGAACGGGCATTCCCTCCCCTGGCTGTACCCAGCAGGCTGCCAGCCTGGGGAGCCTGCTCCTGTGGAGGCCACGGGGGAGGGCGGGCTGGGATGGATTTAGCTCTTCCTTGTTCCCTCAGGACAACTTACCTGTGGCGTGAATAACCTGTCCGCCCCTGCAAAGGGTCTTGATCTGACTCTTACACTAGCACTTTCTATACCTGCTGTCACAGGGGTTGTAGTCACAGCCTAGTTTCCCTCCTAGAGACGATGACGATGGAAAGCAGGGGTGTCCGGCCCATGGCCCCGGCCCACAGCCCACGGCCCACGGCCCACGTGCAGCCCAGGATGGCTAGGAACATGGCCCAACGCAAAATCGTACATTTACTTAAAACATTGTGAGATTTTTTTTGTGATTACGTGTCACAATGTCAGGTTAAATAAATGCGCATATGCTCTCGCGATCTGTACGCATGTGTGGCTTCAGTTTACAGTGGTGTGCAGCTTCCAGTGTGTCATCTCCCAAGGGCAGAACCGACACCATCAGATGTCACATGTGCTCGTAGTGACTCAGTGAGGCAGCGATTATCAATAATATTTCAACCAACCATCGCAATGTTAGGCGTTTGATGTGATTTAGAAGTCAGGTAAGCATCAATACTTGATTATTAAAGGTATTTCCCCACCTCGGCAGCGCCTCGTATGTTGCCCACGGCTTTACAATCGGCCGTCCGCCTCATCCTGCAGCGGCAGCCCATGAGAGGGCTGTGGAAGGGCCCAAGCCTTGCTTTCCACTTTCCTGTCAATTACTTTTCATGATAAAAGTAAATAAAGTCCCTTATCTCTTGTTATTTTTTAAATCCCAGCATGGTTTCTACAACATCTCCAAAGAAAAAAGAACTCTGAAAAAGACAAATTACAGATGAAGGAAGATTGTTCAATGAAAAGTGGACAGATGACTACTTTTTGTCAAGGCAAATAGTAAGGCACTCTGCTTAATTTGTAGGGGAATTTGTGCGTGTTTTCGAAGATTATATCTGGAAAAGGCATTATATGCAAAAACATGCTGCCACATTCAACACGTAGGAAGGACTGTATCATTAGGACAAAGGAGTGGAATGGGAAAAAAGTCTCTTCTGAACAAAAATTTTTTCAAAAACTTACAACTCAGGTTGGATTCCATTATAAAAGCTGGTTATGTGGTAGCATACTTAATAGAAAAAATGTCAAAGCCATTTACTGATGGTGAGTTTATTAAGCAATGTGTAGATAGAGTGGCGGATATAATTTGCCCTGAAAAAAAAAAAAGCAGGATATTTCTAAAATCAGTTTGTCTCTCCAGACCATAGACATGCAAATTGAAGAAACTGGAAAATCTATCGAAAGAAGTTTGGAGAGTAAAGCAGCTAATTTTAAATTTCATGCTCTGGCAATGGATGAGAGCACTGATGCTACAGATACAGCTCAACTTGCC
Organism: Anoura caudifer; assembly: GCA_004027475.1. NCBI lineage: Eukaryota > Metazoa > Chordata > Mammalia > Chiroptera > Phyllostomidae > Anoura > Anoura caudifer. Next base: position 27,021 of record PVKU01000301.1, read on the forward strand.
ATTTTTATTAGAGGCATTGATGACGAATATGATGTCACGGAAGAAATGGCTTCATTAGTGCCATTAAAAGACACAACTAAATCAAAAGATTTATATGAAGCAGTGAAAAATATGTTAAAGAGATTTCCTTGTCCATTGTCCACACATCTGGTACAGTTACTGATGGTGCCCCACTGATGGCAGGTAAAGGGAGGGACTTGTAAAATTAACAGAAGATGGTGCAATTGCTACCCCAAACTGACATTTGATGATGAAGCATCATTGCACAGTTCATCAAGAAAATTTAGGCACAAAAGCTTTAAAAATGGGTAATGTCATGCAAATCACCATCGAGACTGAATTTCCTAATAGTGAAGGGATTGAATCATTGCCAATTCTAGGAATTCCTTAAAAGTATTAATGCTGACTATGGCGACATCATTTACTTTTCAAGAAGATGGGTAAGTCAAAGCCAAATGTTGAAAAGATTTTATGATTCGCCACATGTTATCAAATCATTTATGGTGTCAAAAAAAATTTTTACCAGAACTTGATGATGAAAACTGGCTTACTGATTTAGCATTTTTAGTGGATTTAATTGCTCATTTAAATTAATTAAACATGCATCTTCAAGGTGCAAACCAGCTTATCAATACCATGTTTCAAACCATAACAGCACTGCAAATGAAACTGAGATTATGGCAATCTTAAGGCGAACAATGTTATACATTTCAACACGTGGGCTAAACACAGTCCTGTGAACAGCAAAAAAATATGCAGCCTTGCTTTTCAATTTGATACAAGAATTTGAAAACATATTTCAAGATTTCCAGGAAAATAATTTTTACTATATTTGAGACTCAATTTTTGGTCAATATTAATATGTTTGTTACCTGCTGATTTTCAAATGGAATGCATAGAGCTGCAATCTGACACTCAACGTAAAGAAAAGTTTGACCGTGTCTCTTTACTGGACTTTTATAGGTCCTGTCTTCCCAGAGACAACCATCCCTTGCTTCACAATCACACATTATTCATGTCATTGCTATTGGGCAGCACCTACACTTGCAACAACTAGTTTGAAGAATGAAACACATTCTTAAGAGTAAAACTAAAACAAAAATATCTGATGAGCCCCTTGGGAACTGAGAATTACAATTGCTTCTATCAAACCAGGTAGTGTATGCAATAGTTTCTCAAATAAAACGTCAAATATCCCACTAGTTTTATGTTGCCCTTTTTCTTTTACTTTTATAGCAAAAAAAGTATTTTAAAAAATCAATGATGTTTTATTACTAAGATATGTATGTTTTCTATATTAATTATCACAAACTTGGGACCTGCTCAACAAATTTAAAAGATTATTGAAAGGGCTGCTGCATAATTAGGGTTATGATATAAGGACATTTTTGCTCATCTGTGGTGGCGGATATCACAAAAATTATGCATGGACTCTTTTTTCACTCATCAGTTTTCATTAGTGTTTGTGTATTTAATGTGTGGCCCAAGACAACTCTTCTTCTTCCAGTGTGGCTCAGAGATGCCAAAAGGCTGGACACCCCTGGTATAAACCATTTGCCACCGCAACTGGCAAAGAGGCTTGGCAAATGCAAGATACAATCACAGTCAACAGCCTGTAAGCTCGGTCATCAAGGTCGTCAAGGTTATCAAGGTTTTATTACCACAGTGGCTAATATGGACCCTGGGGTAGAAGGCAACTGCTTGTTGAAAGTATCATTTGTTTCAGTCAACTCAATACCTCATTAACCATAACCCCAGGATTGTGGAATTTGCTATAGGATATAATGTGAAATCTAGTCAGCAAATGTCTAAATAATCATTTACTAATAACCCAAAAGTCAAGTTGAAGGAAAAAAAAGCCTATTTTTTCTGATTCATCCATGACCAACATAATCAACCACTCTGGGCTCATTTCCTTAAATACAGTTGGAGAATAACACCTGCAAGTTGGCCAGGTGGCCAAGGGAACAGGACAAGAAAAGACACCAAATCACTTAGCGTGTGGCCTGATGCTTCCCTGGAAGTCAGCAAACACAGGACTCTGGGCCTGTGCAAGCACCCCCTGCCCCCACTAAATCTCCCCTTTCCCTTCTTCTTAGTTCTTAGCATAGTTAGAAAGCTCATGGTTTCTGCCCATCAGAACTTACTGTGCAGAATAAAGAAGAGTCTAATCAGCCGCATATAGCAGTTTCCCACAGCCATAACAAGGCACAAAAGCTAGACCTTCAGTTTTCAAGAGTGTTCATTCCTAACAGATAAAAGCAGCAGCAACGGAAAAGCAAGAGTAAAGCCAATACGGTATCAATGGCTGCATCAGGTAAGTGACGACCAGACTACCTCTTGTGATCTTCAGAAGAAGCAATGAACTTGTGATGCTCAGTTAAGTCAACTGTATCCCAATCCCCTCTGCCTCGGATCCAGCTGAGCATGGTATACATTTTACATTCCTTTCCCATTTGGTGATGTATATGCACCACTCTCACATATAAACAAAATTAATAATAATTCATTATTATTATTATTATTATTATAGACTTCACTTGGCTTTACCGTTTCCTCATATATGTGAACACATGAGTATGTTTCCGGTGTGTGTGGAGGAGACACTGTCAATGCCCTGCCTGCCCCCCAAGCCTGCCCCTGACTTCACTTGGAGCTTCAGTAGGTCGTTTCCTGCAAGCCGGCAGCTTCCCTCCTCAAGGCCAGTAATTCCGCTCCAGAAGCTACCAGGCTGTGCAGGGGAGTCGGGGTGGGGGGTGGGACCGGGGGCGGGGACTGGCATCACAGGGTGCACCCCTCAACCAACAGGACAGAAGTCTGTGGACAAAAGCCCCAGCTTCTCCAGACTCCAAGAGGGAAGGGGGGAGGAATTCTAAGATGGAAAAAGAAGAATTCAAAAATGAGTTCTAAACAACTTCGCAGGGGGTCCCAGAAGATGAAAATGCTCACTGAGCTCATTAACAGACCCTTCACTGCCTTTTCTTGCTTCCCTGTCTCAGCTGCTCTACTCCTGCACCTGTGCTTCGTAACATCACCTCCCACATGAGCTCCCACACCGAGGTGGCTCTTGCTTCTAAAACTCTGTGTGTGTGTGTGTGTTACAGTGCTAAACAGGCTCCTCTCTGCTAGCAATTCTGGATGAGATCACAACACCTCAGATGTGTAACTGGCCATAAAAACAGAAGCATATGCCGATGACACTGAATTACTTGCTCTTTCCCACATCAAGTCACAGACCTAGTATGACTCTTATAAAACTGGATCCGAGCACTGTGTTCAAAAAGAGTCCGTCAGCTTCCTCCAATCAGCAAACACGTTTCCCAGTGCATTTAGTTAGCACCTGGCCTATTCATGTTTGGCTTTGTTGATAACCTGATTCTTCTCATTTCCCAAAGAACATTCTAAACCTTTTGCAGTTCTGGAGAACTTGGGAGAAATGTAAATTCATATATCACTTAGAGACAGGCATTTCTTCCCCGAAGTACAAAGAAAACAATGGGGAGCGAGGTTCGCAGAGACACAGTTAAAACATAGGTGTGCCTGGCTTTCCCGCTGACAGCAGGAAGCAAGCTTCAGGGTCGGGCTTCGTTTCAAATGGACCCTCCTCATTCAGATGTAAACATCTCAAACCATTTACAAAGATCGGAACACCATTTCTCATTTGGCCTGTTTGGAATTATTCTGCCTGTTTTTGTAAACTCACATAGGCAAAAAGTCCAGATGACATATTTAATCTCTCTCTTCAATGACCTTTGTCCATCCTTTCTTTAGCTTAGGCCGATTATCAATTATGCGTTGACCTGCCCGTGTCCCTGTGTCTGATCACCTGTGGCCTAGCTCCAAGCCTGACACAACGGAGATCAGTTGAATGAATGAATAGAAGGTACAGCCTGAAGAAACAGTTTACAGGATTCATCCAGAATGAAAACTGTCAGGGTGAGATGCTCAGATTGGCAAGGGCCAAGTGACATTGTCATTTCCGGACGGGATGAGAGACTTCAGAGGCACTGTATCTACCAGCAAGGAAGTCTTACTGCACACTCAGGAGGGATGGCAGGGAGGAGCCAGGAGCTTGTTATGAGCTGATTGTGAACTACATATATGGTGACTACACAAAGGCGTCTCCTCCTGTTCTCTGAGAACAATTTAACTCTGGGACATCTACCAAAGCACCAATTTTCCGTCAACAATCACAGCCAGAGATCAGGAGAAAAATGACTATATAATTATAGTGTGATCTAAGATCAAAGTCTAATATGTGACTTTTTATTTTTATTTTTTAAAACATTTTAGTTATTTATTTTTAGAGAGGAGAAGGGAGGGAGAAAGGGAGAGAAACATCAATGTGTGGTTGCCTCTCTCTCTCACCCCCTACTGAGGACCTGGCCCGCAACCCAGTTATGTGCCCTAGACTTGGGATAAAACTGGCGACTCTTTGTTTCGCAGGTTGCCACTCAATCCACTGAGCCACACCAGCCAGGGCTAGTACCTGATTTTTTAAAAAAGATCACGACAGTGAATTTTTGCTTTGACGTGCAAGGACACTGTAGATCGTCTTACTAAGCAATTCTCAATAAGCACCAGCAGATGGCACCCTCACTCTATTCATTTACTGAAGTGATTCTAGCAGGGCTCCAGTCATTAAATCCTCCACTGAAAGCTCTGGGAAAACAGATGTTTAGCATGAGCTAAGGCTACATTAAAAGCAGCACCCCAGGGCCTATTTGCCCCCAGGTACCACCCAATGACTCACAACTTGGCCTTTCGGTCTCCCACAGAAAATCTCCTAGTAATTCAGGAGCTCACAGGCTCCACCCACCTAAGTTGAACCAAGACTGAAAGATGCTCTGTCTGGGCAGGCAGTGTGGTTGACAATTGATTCTCAAAGTATACTGAAGACCTGGTCACAAGACATAGGATTTCAGCTGTCTCCTTTGTTGCAGCTGAGATGAGGGGAAAATAATGTAAAACTTCAGGTGCTAGGAATAAGGCAGAGAAAAAGCAGAAGAAATATGCCCTGTGACAAGGCACTACTTTTTGCAAAATTGTTTGATTCTGACTACAAACAAATACACTAAAAGGTGTTAGGAGACCAGGTGATTAGTAAAAAGAAAACTGATTTTTTAAACCTGGCTTCAATGAACTTGAAACAAACATCGCTTCACACCGTGTGACATTCTGCGGTTCCCAGGGCGCGGCCACAGCCCTTGCCCCATTTGTTCCCAGCAGTAACCCTGCCACAAGCATTCCAGCTCTCGCTGAAGGTGTGGAAACCGAGGCTCTTGGCACCTGACTCGTGAATGCAAAAAACAGCCACACAGTTCTTTGGCTTAACCTATATTGAAAACTAGTCTGACCACACACTACCATTTTGAAGAAAGGAAGCATATCCTTTGAATTCTTCACCAAGTTATTAATTTGTTTCTTGAGAGTGGGCAGACAGGGCGAGAAAGGACTCAAAATGCCAAGCTGCTCACCAGGGGCAATCTAGGGATGGTAAGCCCAGAGGTCTCGGTTATGCCCATACTGACCAGGTTACCGAGAGACGGCCCCCTTTCCTCATCTACACCAGCAAGATAAACACATCCCACTCCTAGATATCAATAGCTATTAATCAATTTTCCATATGGCTCTTTGTTGTAATACCTAATATATGAATAATGATGACCTATATTGTATTTATGTTCATTCAAATAAATGTTATTTCAAACAGTAACATCCTCAATCAGGTTTCCAATCAATAGAGTAGTAACATAAAAAAATTCTGCTGTTTCAAGAAACTGCTCCTTTAAGTCAAAAAATTTTCCACACTATGAAACTGGAATGTTCCACTCAAAATTTCAGATGAGTACAACTATACCCATAATGTAAGGAAGGACTGAGTGATCAAACCAGTGTTTCCAAGGAAAACAGACGTGGAATAAAGTCCTGACAGCCTGAGAGACTAATGAAGAGTAGAATTGGCTTCTGAACACAATTCCCCACCTGATCATTTACTTTCGGCATCCAGGTAAAAACTCTTAATTGTTGGAGCTTGAAAATGTTCACATCAAAAGAAATCAGACTTAAAAAACATACCAATCACAGCCCTGTGGGGAAGCTGAAATATGCGGTTTAAAAGCATGAGCAGAGGATCTGAAACAGGGGCAAGTTGCTGCAGAGTTTTTTACATCCATACCTGCATGATAAGGAAGGGAAGTCAAAGAGAAAGTCAAAAGTCTCATAATGCTGATGTGGGAAAGTGTTATTTTGAGAGATGGTTTCTTTCTCCTATTTTTCCTCCAACCATCAAAAACTGGAGCAAGAGCCCTAGCCAGTGTGGCTCAGTGGACTGGGCATCACACCACAAACCAAAAGGTCACAGGTTCAATTCCCAGTCAGGGCACATGCTTGGGCTGTGTGTGGCATCCCTGGTCGGGGTGCATAAGGAAAGCAACCAACTGATGTTTCTATTTCTCTCCCTCTTTCTCCCTCCTTTCCCCTCTCTAAAAATCAATAAACATGTCCTCAGGTGAGGATAAAAAAGAAATGGAGCAAGAACCAGTGGTTTGGGTTAAAAATGTGAACTCAGTAGTCTAGCCAGAAATTGTGAGCTAAAACTTTTAAACTTTATAGTGTTGAAGAATGTTGTTTGATAATTGCTAGTTCTGTAACTCCTGGACTCCAGTGTATGAAGTTTAAGTTCTGTGTGTACACCCCATACAATAAAGGAGGGAATCACAGAGAGCTAGAGCCAGAACTGACTTTTGCAGGGTTATGTATTCCAGCTCCCACAGTCCAGACCAGGTTTTTGAAGCCCAAATGGCAAAGCACCTGACCCAGGTGCTGAGAACAGAATGCAAAGTCCTGATCCCCAATCCAGAGTTCTTTCCACCCCACCTGCCTATAACCAAGGATCTCTAACCAAGGGGCCAGTGGAAAACACAGGTCCCATATCCCACCCCACAAGGACCAAAGCGCCATCTCCAAGGAAACATGTGTATTTTAAACCAGTAATGTGAACGCTTTTAAAAACTGAGACTGCCTGCTCTCTCCCTCAATTTCAAAGCAGAAAGTTCAATTGCATGGACTCAAGAAAGGCAACGCTGTCAAATTAGAGGAAGGGACTCGCCGTACAATTAATCTCTAAATGTTCAAGACTAAGGTTACCTAGTCTTCAAATCAGGAAAGACGACTTTGGCGGAACTTTTGGGAACGCAACAGTAATTGAGATTCAGGAAAGATAGGACATCTCTCATTCCTCACCATGGGAGACAGATTAATATCCCCAATCTCCCAGCTATTTTTACTTTGCTTTGAATGAAAAAGATATATTTTTTGCTCAAGATATTTTTTAACACTTTCTACCTCCCTGCATGCAGCAGATAATGGCTGATTTTTTTCCTCTATTTAATCCTTAGCTTGGACAAAGCAATTGTATAATCAGCCAAGAACCCTTAAGGGCTGTGGGCACGCAGCACCCCTCCGCTGGGAGCATGTATGTGGGTTAGCACCCGCCGTGGGGCTGACTGGGCGATCGAGCAAAAACCTGTGCTGATGGGCCCAACTGCAGCTCAGTCCTTGAAACCAAAGATCACACAGTTTGAATAGAAGTGTACAATTTCCAAATCTATCAACTGTCCTAGGACTGAATTTAGACACAATAGATTACACACACACTCTATTCAAACAGAGTCCCTACGAAAATCCAGATTGGGTTTTATAGTTAATTAAGAAGAAGACTAAATGCCAAGCATTCTGTGAGAAGATGGCCCTTGTGAGACAGGTCACTGAAGGACTCAAACCCAAGTGCAGAATCTGAGAGGCAGAAATCCCATCGTGAAGGTGGTGACACAACTGGCATTTGTGCACAGACATTCGTCTGGTCACGAGGGTCACTTTCAGGTGAAAAATT
>PVKU01000301.1:35014-156146 GCA_004027475.1 Anoura caudifer
GTGTGTGTGTGTGTGTGTGTGTGTGTGTGTGTGTGTGTGTGTTTCGTTCATGCCTGATTTTACTGATATGCTTTCAAAGTGAGTCAGGATGGAATTTGGGTTTCAGAAACATTTCTTCTCAATGATGAGGCCCACAGGCCCACACGCTGTTTGCAGAAATCCTACTGAGACAGTGGGATGCCATACACCCACTGAGCAAACACCAAAGCTTTGGCGCAAAAAAATGCAGATGGAAAAGCAAGATATCCCAAGAGATAATGTGGATGATGTGATGGAGAGATTATGAATTTAGGATACAGAAAAGCTTGAATGAGAACCTTAGCTGCATGATTTTTTAGCTGTATGATATTTGAATAAGTTGATTTTTTGAAACTTTTCCTCATTTTTAAAAAAATGAGGATAATACTGCCTCTTTCACATGACTGAAACAGGTACACAAAGCTCCCAATACGGTTTCTGGAACCTCACAAATGTTGAGAAAATGTACTTTTTGTTTTCAAAATAGCATTCTGCTCACACCTTCCTAGGTCAATTAATAACACTTTTTTTTTTATCTTGTTACTTGGGCATATGACTTTGTTTTAAAGAATGATCCAGTATTTATCTATTACTCAATCATCTCCCTCCCTCCCTCCTCGTTTTCCCCCTTTTGGTTTCAGTGTCCCCCACGCTGTGGGAGTGCCAAGCAATGTGGCCGAGTGAGTGACAGCTCCTGACAGCCCCGCTTTGTGAAGGGCAGGAAGGTGCTGCGGAGCACCTGGCTGGTGGGAGAGGCAAAGAGAGGAAACAAGGGGGAGGAAGGGAAACAGGAGGAAGAGAAAAAGGCAGGTGTACTGATTTTTATGGCCAGTTTTAGCTTAATACCATCTTCCCTGTTCTCTGATAAATTTGGTCTATGAGCAAAATGTGGTGAAATTCCGCATAGTGAACAAATGCTGTCTTGTTACCACGGTGGTTCTCTGACTAGCACGCAAAAGCACCCAGAGAAGGGACAGAGTACCACGACCGACTATTCCAAACAGCCTGTGATGGTGAATGTGAGTGTCGACCTGCCAGCCTCACGGGGGTGCCCGAATTTCTGGTCAGGTCTTTCTGGGTGTGTCTATGAGGGCGCTTCCAAATGGAACTCGCCTTGGAATCGGTGGCCTCGGGAGACTGCTGTGCCCCATGCAGGTGGGCAGCGTCCAATCTCTGGAGGGCCTGAAAACAAAAAGGCAGAGGACTAGGAATCTGCCCCTTCTTCCTGCCTCACTGCTTCAGCTGGGACACCTCATCTCTTAAATCTCTCCCTCACTCCTTTGCTCACTCTCTTCTTTTTGCCCTCCATCCTCGCCTGATAAAATCCTGCTGCTTCTAATCCTCCTACAATCTTACACCCCCACAGTCGGACACATTATTTCCTGAGAACGGGGATGGAGCCTCACTCAGCAATGTCCCCCTGAGTTCTCCGTCGGGGGGTGAGGTTACTGAGGTCTCAGACAGTTTGTCCTGATGCAGAATGAGACACTATATGATGAACTAGCCTGTATAGAGCTGGCAAATGTGCTATCAGCACAATAACACTAGTGGCAGTTCACATGCACATTTCCCAGGACAGCAATAAGTTGTCCTACCGAGGAACGGCACCAAACCAGATGCACACGGTCACAGCTGGCTGCAGCGGCCTGACCTGCGGAGATGGCGGTCACCTGCGTCCTGGCTCAGAGTGGCGCACCGTCTGTCACAGACGCGCGGGGTTTTTTATCGTGTATTTATTATCATTTCAGTCCATGTTATCCTTGCCTCCGAAGTTCAACAACTGTATCCCTTCTTTACAGCCCTTTCCATCAAGCCACGTTTAACCTCTTTTTAAAGGTCAAGTCCTATCTTAGAGTGATGTTTCTTTCTTTTTTAGTATTGTTATTGCTTTTGCTAATATCCTGGTTACAAAGTCAAATGGGTTTCTTTTCAGTGATTTGCTCATAACCCTATTTTTCCCATAATCCCTGCTGTTTTTAGAAGGCAATTTCACAGAACAGGAGGATGTTAAGAAATGCGTACACTGTTTTCTTACATAAATGTCTAGACTAGTACTAGACCAGGGACAGAAGTCAGACAGCTGGTCAGAAGAAAGGAATGACTGCCAATTGTGAAGTCCCTCGGGGCAATTCCCTTGAGGTCAATCGTTCAAGTCAGCCCTTCTCTAACTGAAAATCAGAGGCAGGAGGAGGACAGGCTGACCTAGGCAGAGACTAGACTATAAGTGACTCGTAATTTTCCTGGAGAGCGAGCATGCCTGGAGAGTGCTGGAGCCGGAGGTGGCTGGGCTCCCGAAGAGGGAGAGGACACCTAAGGGAGAAAGAGGCCAAAAGGGGGAAAGGAAGAAAAAGATAAACAAGGGGGTAGAAAACAACTTTACAAAGGACCTGCTAGGAACCAAGCATATTGTTTGTTATCTCAATACTTACATGCAAAAATCACTTTGAAGCTTTAGCCTCAATTTACATGAAAAGAAAGTCAGGCTCAGGGGTTACAGGGTTCACCTAAGGTAACTAACTTGGGGTTGTCTGAGTTCCAGACACTGGCTTCCCCCTCTCCTCCCTCCGCACCCCCACAGTGGTGGCTTCCAAACAAGCCTGCCCTGGAGTCCTGTAAGGAGTGGAGGGTGCCTGCAGGTGAGAAGTGTAGGGAGACTGTGTGCCTCCCACCCCCACTTCAACTGCCTTTATTTGTTTTGCGTATTGGGCTTCCTCAGATACTTCTATTTAAAGTGAGAGTCCTACCTTTTAAAGGGCAGGGTTGGGGGGAGGTTTGAAAATCACTGCATCGTATCTAGCTGGCTATTTCCCAATTCTGCCTGAGGCTGGCCTTCAGCGGAAAAAAATAAATCAGTGCTTACAAAAGATCTACTCTCTACAGAACGCTGCTGTGGGGCCCCCAAGTCCCCGCTCTAATCATTCCAACGCTGTCTAAAAAGGCTTCACCCTGCACCGACTTTCCTGGCCCAGGTGGCCATCTCTACCCCTTTCCCAACATTCAGGACGGCTCAGGAACTTGCGGGGGTGCAGGCGGCTGGAACGCAGACCCTCCAGGTCTGCAGCCCATGCCCTGGGGAGAAGTGGTGGATCCCAAAGGAGCTCTGAACTTGAAGCAGAACACCCAGGCCCCACCCTGGGGCTCCCTGAGAGGGCATCAGGTCACTTCACCTCTCCTGGCCACTTCCTCACTACCAAGAGAGTGCTTCAACTAGACAGCCCGCAATGTTCTCTCTGACTTTTGGGAGTCTACACAGAAAAAGAGTGTCTGTGTTTCTGAGTTGAGAGAAAGGAGGGGGAGGTTTGTTAAGAGTGAGTTTGTGGCCCTGGCTGGGTGGCTCAATTGGTTGGCACATTGTCCTATACACCAAAGGTTAGGTTTCATCCCCAGTCAGGGCATGTATCTAGGTTGCGGGTTCGATCCCCAGTCAGGCGCACGAATGTGGGGAATGCAGACGATGGATGTTTTTTTCTCTCTCCCTCCCTCTTTCCCTCTCTTTCTAGGACAAACAAACATACCTTTGGATGAGGATAAAATAAAAAGTGAGTTTGTAGTAAGTCAGAGCAAGGTGTAAAGCTCATGCCCCACAGACACACGCAGCGGCAAACAGACCTTTCAGAGAGATTACTTCTTTAAAATTCATGAGTACTAAAGAACAGATTGGGGGGAGGGAAGACGTTATCAATGCTGATATAGCCTATGCAGAATGGAACAGGTTACATCAGTCCCCGGGAAACAGTGATTCCTGACAACACGAAAGGTAACTAACTGCAGATCCCTTTGGCAGTCCCGAGGTGGGGCCCTGGGCTGCAGGGAGGGGATGTGGATGGAAGTTTCTTTAAAGTGGTTACAAGGAAAATAACGGGCACTGGTTTTACAGCCAGTCTGTGGGCAATGAATGACCTGTCACCTTCTCCTTCTGGTATTGATTCTCTCCTCAGACCAACGAGGGATGACTACTGATCAAAGTGCACGCGGCTCAGTGATTGCTCAGCTGGGTCTGCAACCCTCCTCCAGCATCTGGCACCAGCTCTCTTTGCAAAGTCCCATCCCTCCTCAGAGCAGCTCAGCTGGCCTCATCTGCATACATCTGGAGGTAGGACCCCTGGGGCACCTGCTTCACAGCTTCACCACCTGTTTTCTACTCCAGAAAATCTATGTAAAACAAACAGAATACTCCAACATTACCCACCCTCCCAATAACAACGTAGACGACTTACTAGAAAATTCTCTTGGATGCTGCTACCTTCCAGATATTGCACACTATTATCCGACCATTCTGGCCTCCTAGTAACATAATCTATTTATTGAGCATCTACTTTGGTCCAAGGGCTTTTTATGCACCATCTTTCACCTTTATGATGCCCCTGAATAGTGAAGAAATGGAGACTCTGCAGTTAAATGCTTGCCCAAAGTCACGCAGCCTGTGGTTCTGATCTCTGAACCCAGACCTCTGACTCAGAGGACAGAGCTGACGTAGAAACACCTCCCACAGCTAAGTGGTGACGACTCCCCACTTCTGCTCTCCCCATTTCTCCCACCTTCCCACAGCTTCCCTGTTTCCCTGGGAGATGGCAACGTAAGGGAGGCTTTCAAACAGGAAATGAAAGAAGCTAGGAAACACAGGGCAGATGAGAACTGAGCCTGGTGACACCTTCGGGCCTGTCTTTCTGTGTTTTTCCTCTCCTTACGCCTGAAATTCTACCATCAGGTTCATTTTTCACAATTAAAAAAGAAAAGAAAAACAGAAATTGCTTCTTGGAAGTTAAGGCTCAATTAGCATTGACTCCGAGTAGAAATGTGTTCAATAAGCGTGGGACATTCTCACCACAGTGGGGACCAACTGCCCTGACAAATGGGTCATGTGACTCCCAGTGCACTGACTTACAGGTTAACAAAGGACCGTGGTGGGACACTGGCGTGCTGAGGGTCATGAGGGCAGTGCCCAGGAGAGGGCTTGCTAATTCCAAAGCCGTGCTCACTTCTCTTCCTCTTCCTTCCTCCTATGTAGACTCCTGCTCCCGAAACAAAAGCCTCAAGGCGATATTACAGTTGATCTGCAAACTGAGTTAAAATGGCACCTGTGAACCTATGAATTACGGGGGGTGTTTTACATGGAAATATGTGATCTGCTTCTAAGCAATCAAAGATGAGTATTCAGGGTGGGGCAAAAGTAGGCTTACAGGTGTGAGTGCGTGCAACAGAGTGTGTCCCTGTTTTCTTATGTATTAACTACTGTGTTATTTTCCATCTGAACAACTGTAAACCTACTTTGGCCCTGCCCTATATATCCATCATATTCCTAAATATGTGGCCATCCAGAGGCATTATTCACAGAAAGTCACAAGCTAATTACAAGTGCCACCAACAAGCTTAATACTGTTAATGCAAAGGAAAACGAGCAGTGGGGAGCCCGCTCACACTGCTCACTCCTGATGGAAGCTGTTTATAAAGGTAGTTGAGGAGGAAAGCCTGTAAAGCCCTGGGGAGTGAGTGGCTTCTCGTGTTTCATTGTAACTACTGGATTCTCCCCAAAATGAGATTCAATAGAAAAGGTAATCTAAGTTTATTTAAGACACCAATTTTGATTGGCATGGTGGGAGAGAAATCATTATTAAAATGGGACCTTGCCAACTAATTCTATTACTCTCACACCTTTTAAATATCCACCTAGAAGTTGTCCTAACAGACATAACAGCAAATGCAAATAACTGGGCACTGTAAACAACAAAGTCCAGCCCCACTGGTGTGGCTCAGTGGATTGAGCACTGGCCTGCAAACTAAAGGGTCACCAGTTCGATTCCCTGTTGTGGTACACATGCCTCAGTTGTGGTACAGGTCCCCAGCAGGGGGCACATGAGAGGCAACCACACATTGATATTTCTCTCCATCTCTTTCTCCCTCCTTTCCCCTCCCTAAAAATAAATAACATCTTTTAAAAAGGAAAGAAAACAATAAAGTCCAATACCAGGTAGGTGGTATCAGGGTGACTCTGAGGGAGCATGAGGCCCAAAGGGATGAGAGGACCTAAAAATTGGAAAAAGCCCAACCTATCCAATTGAGCTGGTGACTCTCTGTGGCCACAAGTAGGTCACTAGCTAATATGGCTTTTGCTTCTCTGTGTGCAGAATGGAAGGAAATGTTCCATCATTCACACTGATCCATCTCAAAGTGCATGGGTCCTCAGAACATCCAGTCTCACCACGACAGTTAGTTTATAGAGGAGAACACTGAACACTAAACCCACAGAGCCAGCGAGTGGCAGAGCCATGACTAGATCAAGGCCTCATAATTCTCAACCCGGCACTCTGATACCCTCTGTAAGGGTCAAGTTTTAGCACAGAGAGGCGGTGAGATGGACTATAAATGTGCAAGCATCAACCCTTTACAGGCAGCCTACTGTACCAATGCCAACAATCAGCTGACATTCAATTTCTACAGTTTCTACTACAGCAAGGATAGAATATAAAATGATAGAAGTCATTTGGACACATTTATAAGCCAATACAGTATTCACTCAAAGTTAAGTCTGCATTTTCACACATATTTTCACAGTGAATATTCTAAGTTATAGCTTATTTATAGATGGTTTTAAGCAAACACATTTAAAAGAGAGAAAATCAAGATTACCTGTAAGGAAAAATCTGTTGAAACAGGTTTGATTTTAATTAATGTCATACAAAAATAGACCCAATTTGTTTTTTTAAAAAAAAAAAAAAAACACTGTGTAAATAAACAAACGTCTGAGAACCTCTAAGATGACTGGCAGCTGGAGAATTCCTAACTATATCTGCTCACAGCTTCACAAATGCGGTTTCTCCAAGCGAAGCCTGCTCGCCTGCCTGAGCACGGAGCACACAGGAAAAGACCGTCCGCAGCAAGCCTGCACGTCCAGGTGCTCGTTCACAGAGCGAAAGGTGCACTGTGAAGGACCAGCACTCAGGCCAACCTGACTTATCCAGATCAACTTGTTTTTTTAATGAGATCGACAGACTAAAAGAACGAGAAAATATAAAAATCCTGGAAATAGTAATTGGCTCCTATGCCAAAACATAACAAAATCACTCCAACATCCCACAGACAGGCTAATCACCTTTGGGGCAAAAAGACCATTAACAATGGAACTGGTGTCTGTGGGAACTCCGTAAGTGTAAGCAGCGGTCTCTTCTGCTGGCAGTACATTCGGCTTTACCAAGAGAATCCTGGACAGTAGGAACAGTTTCAGGTCACTGAGGGACTTCAATTCCAAAGGAAGAACTTGAGATTCCAGTTTTTAAGACCTGTTCTCCCTCTCCTCCCTTAGATTACCAGCTCTCTGAGGACCGGAACCATGTCCCACATGCCTAAGGCCCGCACTGTGAAAGTTCAATGAACGTATGATAGATTAAAAAAAGGAAAAAAATCACTAAAGAACGATGGGAGGTGTAATAAGATGTCAAGTATTTTGGCAAAAAAAATCAAGTTATTTTTTTAATGAAGGAAAGTTTAAAGGTGGGGTTCACTAGAAAATAAGGGGGGGAGAGTCAAGGGTGAGACAAAGTGTTGTAAAGGAGGTAATATCTTAAGCCGAACTTTGAAAGAAGGTGGCTTGGGATGTGGGTAGGATTCTAGAGCTGGCTCCGCCATTAAACTGATTTCTGAAAAAAATAATGAACTTCTCTGGGCATCAATTGCCTCATGTGTGAAACGGTAAGTATAGACAACTTAAAATATTTTTCATCTCTAACAATCTGGCTAAGATAGCTGATGCTCATAAAGGTGCACCTGACTTCCACTGTGGTCCACAGACTCTATTTAAGGAGGAAATTTTCTCTTCTTAAAGTTCCCGTTTTAAATTTTTAGCCTTTTAATAATGCCAGCATTTACAGTGTGCATCTTTTGTCTTCCCTTCCCCAAATATCATTCCTCCTTCTCGCCACACCAAGCACAGCCCATGTCTTACCACATTCTCAGAATCCCCATTTCTGTTGTGTACAGGAAAGGCGCCCAGAACCGTCCTGAGAGGAGCAGAGGACAGTCCACCAAAACACTTCTTCCCAGTCTTCACCTTTAGTTTAAAGAGCAACTTCAAACACAAGATCATCTGCATAGCTTTCCTTGATTATGTCTGACCCCAGGGGTCCTCCTGTGTGCTTTCATACTACGTGGGCTCCCCCAGCATGTCCCCGACACATGACTGACCGACTTGTCTCCCTATTACAAGGTTAGCCCTTGAGAGTGAGGGTCTGGTGGTGCTCTGGCCCACTGCCTGTTGCACTTCCAGTTCCCAGCACAGAAGCTGGCACACAGCATCTAAAGTGCTTATTGAACAAATGAGGAAATGAATGGGGAAAACGGAGGGTCTGGTTAAACTGTGTGTGAGCAGACCGGGGAATGCAATTTGATGCAGGCAAATTCTCTTGCCAAGTCAGTCAAGAGGGAGCACGGAAGAGACCTCAGGCAAGATCGTCTGGTCCAGCCCTCTCATTTTCCAGAAGTCAAGGAATTTTGGCATAATGCCCCAGGTGACATACAAAAGAACGTTTCAGGAAACATATAAAAGAATAGTAGGAGAAGCAAACATTCTCTCTAATAAACGAAGATACCAGCCCACTTAATCTGCAAGTGGAACCTATACCGTTCACAGTGCTGATCGTATTTGGCCTTTATTAGTGCTTTCAAACCTGTCCACCTGTCACCTAGGGGTGTCAAGTCCGCATCACCCAGGCTCAGTTACTTAGTATGGATATCAGGCAAGAGTCTCCTTGTCTCCCTCCTGTGTTTCTCCAGCCTTTCAGTGCTCATTAGCACCTCCAACAGAAGGCTGAGGAAATGAAACTCCAATTTATCAATGTCAACTGTTGAACCAGCAAGTTGTATCAGTCCCACCCCCACGTGGAAGTGTTTGGACAATTCCGAATCAACAAGATGTTGGCAGCTGTGTTCCTATGGTTCAGTAATTGCATTGTTTCCTACTGTGCTCTACGGGTTGTGAAATGAATTTATTAAATAACCCACACAAAGGGAACGTGGTGTGAGCCAGCGGAAACAGCTCTGGCTGGGCTGGGTGTTGGGGAGACTGCCTCGAAAGGCTCACTCTGACCGCCAGCCTTGACTCCAGATTGTTAGCCCTCAGGCCCCAAACTATTTAAGAGAATAACAGTTCTGCCCTGGGCAAGAGAGAAGTCTCTGGCACCTCAACCATGTGTGATTCCACACCCACCGTACACAGCTTTAACGTTCTCTAATTCTCTATACACTGGAACCTGGCTTGCTTACTTTCAGCCTAAATTATGCCCTTTGAGTGTGGCGGCCATGACATACACTGGTGCCCAGTGCTTGGCAGGAGGCACTAGGATCTGTAAATCTAACTGGTCACTTCACACTGGAAGATGATGGCGAGGAAGGCAAAACTGAGCCCAGGCACAAGAGGTGTATAATGAAGGGATTTAAACACACATGTGCAGAAACCAACCCTATTGTCTTCCGTAAGTTTGCCTGTTGACATTTGCCAGGTGTCTCTCGTTATTAACACTAGTTGGTGTTTCATAAATCTAAGCTTCTACTGGCTATGGGAATAAGAAATATTTTCAAGGGAAAATGGAAGAAAACTTGGTTAAGTTTCATAAAATCAATCCTATTTCATTTAGTGTTAAACTGGCTTCTAAGCCTCAGAAGCAGAGAGGGTTTGAGATTACAGAGCATGTCCTCAGAGAGCCACCCTGCTGGGGGGGCATGTGGAAAGTCTGCCCGGCTCTTGGGGGTCAACTGGGCCCTAAATAGCACAGATTCTTCTGGACTGTGAGGACATCTTTTCTGGACAAAGAGGCTGAGTGAGGCTGTGAGTGGGGAGGACACCTTCTCTTCAGCTGGGGTATGGCACTGACTGAGGGCCCTGATTTTGCCTCCCTTGTTTTCCCATTCTTTCCCTGGAAGAAAAAAATATATATATAATAATAATAATAATAAATAAAATTGAAACAAGGCTCTCTCTCAAATCAAGAAACAGAATGGCACTCCTTATCCTCCCTAACCAATTATTTTATAAACAGAGGTCAGTTCAGACCTGCAGGCATTTACTGGAATCCATGAGTAGCCCAGCAGCTCTGGCCTGGGGTGTACTACACTCTCTGACGTTATGTACCCTGGACTTGACTGTCCGCTCAGTGCGGGTAACGACTGCTCGGATCTAGGATAAGGAACGAAAAGCACCTGGCCCGCTACTGAACACACAGGAGAAGTCTGTCTTCGGTGGGCTAAGTGCTCTGTTTCCCGGTCTCTGATTTACACCTCACAAAACCCTATGAGGCAAGAATTTCACCACCTTACAGAGACGTTAAGTGCTAGTCAAGGACAGGAAGTCAGAGTAAAAGATTTGGGAACCACAGCCAGGTCTGGCTCACCTGAGCTCTCTGAGATCAGGTGTTGGTGTCGATCTCTGGGACATTTTGTTCTTTCTAGACTGATTGGGTGGCCATGTCCTACAAGGCACTGAACAAATTAATAGTACTTCTGAACTAACTACTGTTTTTTTCTTTTTTGCCTCTCTAAAAAAAGGAGAATGGAATATGGAAAGAGAAGTTCACTACTGGAGTTCTCTGTTCTTTGGATTCTAGCTGACTGCACATTCACTTTCTAATTAGGAGCCCCCTGGCCCATCGCAGGCCAACGGCCTGATGAGCAGCACAGGAGACGGTGAGTTTTAAACAGCAGCCCACAGCGCTGCACTGAGAGTTGAGGATCTACCTGGACAGTGGACCAAGACCGGGGGTCAGGGTCTGCTCACTCCTGCCTCAGGACGGAGGCCAACAAACCTGTATTCCCGTCCCAGCCGACGCTGTAACAAGTCACTTCCTCAGCTGGGGCCGGGGGCCCCTTCTGGAACATGGTGGGTTTGAACTGGTTGATATATTTTTTAAAGTCATATTTTTTCAGGATTGACTTTGCCCCTTTACAGTCAACTCGGGCCCCCAGGCACTCTCCGATCCCATTTCTGGCCCTGCTGCTTTTCCACTTTCTGAATGGCACAAACACGAAAGAGTATGGACCTTTTCATGGCTGGTTTTCTCCACTTAGCATGGTGTTTTTAAGATTCATCCATGTCACTGAATTCATCAAATTAATAGCTTGCTACTTCTTGCTGCTGAGTAGTACCCCACTGTAGTGATGTGACAAAGTTTGCTTCTCCACAGCAGCTGACACCAGCTGGGTTGTTTCTAGTTCTTTGCTGGCATGAATAACCGCTGTAAACATCTGTGTACAGGCCTTTGTGTGGGGACATGAACTCCATTTTTTTTTTTCAGTAAATACCCAGGAGTATGAGAGTTGTGCCATTTGGTAAGTGTGTAATGTGCGTTTAACTTTCTTATAAACCGCCACCCTGTTCTCCAAAGTGGCTGTACTGTATTCCCACCAGCCACAGCGGGAATATGCCACCACGTGGTATCCATTCAGTGGGTAGGCTCACAGAACTGCAATTCCTAACAATGTCTCATTAATGTGTTGACTCTTCTGGAGCAAAGGGCCCACGAAATGCATCTCAGTACCCCCGACAGCATAAGGACCGAGGCAAAGTGCACGGACTCAGTGCTGAGGGCCCTTCCAGCTTTGACGGTCTCATTATTCTCTTCTTCCTTCTCTGGATATCGTATTTGGTAGACACTAAATGCCAAATTTAGGTTAAAACCCATCTGAGACGGACTACAAAACTACCACCTACTAGTTGTGTGAGGTAAATGCTTTCACCTCTCACAGACGGGGTTTCCTCCTGCACAAACTGGAAATGATGATTACCTTACTCTCAGGATGCTGGAAGAGTAAGTGATGTAATGCATATGCTTGCACATAGTACATCCTCAGCACATAACAATTTTTAGCTTCTACAGTTACAGACTGGCATGGCTGATAAAGAAGCAGAAGATAAATCGGATCCCCTTCCAAAGGGCCCCAACCACCATGCGAAGGAGCAAATGATGTTATGTGTCCCACAGCAGTGACCCTGCCATGCTTTCCCTCTAGGCTTCACAAGGTTCAAGGGGTCTCCTCTCTCCACATACCATGTTGGTTTACTCATTCTTCTATTTATTTATAATGTATACGCATGTGTGCATTGCAGCGAGAAAGAGAGAGTAAACAAAAAAACAGACACAGTTGTTCTCTTACTGAGCTTCCAGTCCAATGCATCCCTCTTAACGGACGTGTAGGAAAACATAGGAAGACACAGGGCAGAAGTTCTGCCATAGGAGAGAAGAGAGGCAGAGTTCCAGGGCCAGCATTCTAGGTCTCAGCCAAGCCGCTTCAAGTGTGGCAGTATTTACGGGATTGTGTGTTCGGAGATTTTCTGAGCGCGAGCGCGCGCGCGTGTGTGTGTGTGTGTGTATAAGAGGGAGAAAAGAGGGAGGTGAGAAAGAAGGACTGCGGAGTCCACTGATGGGCAATGAGCTCTGAATAATGCATTGACATGTTTCATTTGAAGCACTGTGGGTGTTCCAGTCCACCCCCACCGCCCTCAGGCTAATTACCTCCCCGTGTGGAGCACCCAGCTGTTGCTATCTGAAATCTGACCTTCACTGTGAAGAGGCTCTCAGCTGCAGCAACTGCCTACCTAATAAAACATGGACCCTTATCTGCTTTAACCTCTCTTTCCCTTAACCAACTTAGCGAGGTAGGCTGGTTTCCCTAGTTCCTTTCCCCAAACCATTTGTTTCTCTGCCAAAATAAAAGGGGGAGGCAAGTACCCCTGGAGGGGAGAGAGCTTGGCTGCGGTGCAGCCCTGCAGAGAGTGCTACTGGAGGCCTGCTGGCTCTGTTCCTTTTGCTACTCAAAGTGTTGATCACTGACCAGAAGCAAGGGTATCATTGGGGAGTTTATTAGAATGTAGACTCTCAGAGCTGCACTCTGCACCTCCTGAATCAGAGTCTGTGTTTTAATAGGCGGCCCAGGGAATTCCTGGGTATATTAAAGTTTCAGGAGTGTTAGAATAGGATAGAAATCCCAAAGCCCTTTCAGTCACTCAGTATAAGAACTTGATGTATGCGCATGAGATGGGCAAGCTCAAGACAAAACTGTGATGGAAAGGCAGTGTGGTGGGAAGGAAGCCGCAGGCCCCCAGGGATCCTCACTTTCTGATATTCACGTCCTGTGTCGTCCCTTTGGACACTGAGTCAGGGCTGGTCTGTGTCAAATCAAATGTGTAGAAGTGATAGTGTGTGGCCTCTGAAGCCTGGCCATAAAAGGCACTACATTTTTCTGATGATTAGTGATGTTGAGCATCTTTTCACATGTCTATCAGCCATCTGTATGTCCTCTTTGGAGAAACACCTATTCAGATCCTCTGACCATTTTTAAATTTGATTGTTTGTTCTTCTGGTGTTAAAACCACAATGGAATATCACCTCACACCTATCAGAATGGCAATCATCACTAAATTGAAAAACAGCAAGTATTGGAGAGGATGTGGAGAAAAGGGGTCCCTTGTGTGCTGTGTGTGGGGATGCAGACTGGTGCAGCCATTGTGAAAAACAGTATGGAGATTCCTCAAAAAATGGAACTGTCTTATGACCCAGTGATTCCCCTTCTGGGTATATATTTGAAGAAACCCAAAACACTAATTCAAAAAGGTAAATGTAGCCCTATGCTCACTGCAGTACAATTACAATAGCCAAGTCATGGAAGCAACCCAACTGCCCTCAATAGACAAGCTGTGGTATATTTACACAATGGAATACTACTCAGCCATAAAAAAATAAAACCTTACCATTTGCGACTGCATGGATGAACCTGGAGAACATTATGCTAAGTGAAATAAGTCAGACAAAGAAAGACAAGTACCATATGATTTCATGTATATGTGGAATCTAAAGAGCAAAATAAATGACTATACAAAATAGAAACACTCACAGATATAAAAACAGGCCGGTGGTTGCCAGAGGGACGAGGGGTTGAGGGAATGGGTTGAAAAGGTAAGGGGATTGAGAAGTACAAATTTTGGTAGTCAAAAAATAGTCACGGGGATGTGGAGTACAGCAGAAGGAATACAGTCCATAGTCAGGTGATATCGATGGGAACACTTTGTAAAGCATATGATTGTCTAACCACTATGCTGTACACCTGAAACTGATACAAAATAATATTGAACATCAACTGTAATTGAAAAATAAAATTTTAAAAGGAGGCATTGCGATGTTTTCCTGCCTTGATCCCTTGGATCACTCACTCCGGGGGAAGTAGGTCACTACGCCGTGGGCACTTCCAACACTTTGTGTAGAGGCCTGCATGGGGATGAACTGAGGCCTCCCTCCTACTGACAGCAGCATCAACTTCCCAGCCACGTGAGTAACTCAGCTTGTCAAGAAAACCACCAGCCCCAGTCAAGCTTTCAGATGACCACAGGCCCAGCCAACACCTTCTCTACATCTTCAGGAGATAACCACCAGGCCAGAGTCCCCCAGCCCAGTCACACCCAAATGCCAGGCTCCACAACACTGTGATGATATTTAATGTTATTTTAAGCCACTAAGCTTTGGGGTACGTTTTGACTCCCCTATAAATCACTAGCACAAAGACAGAGAGCTGGGTTGGAGACTGGGCTCCCCCATAGGTATTGTCATATCACCTCCTTAGTGTCTCAGATATCTCATCTGTAAAAGGAACAGCCACAGTTCATCAAATCTTCAACTCCTTTAAACATACAGCGGTCCCATTAATTCATATATCACTAACACAAAAAAAGGTGTCATCAAATTTTATATATCATCAATTCTAAAATGCATACTAATTTAGAGATGAAAAATTGTGGGGAAATGTGCATATT
Organism: Anoura caudifer; assembly: GCA_004027475.1. Lineage (NCBI taxonomy): Eukaryota > Metazoa > Chordata > Mammalia > Chiroptera > Phyllostomidae > Anoura > Anoura caudifer. The sequence goes on from PVKU01000301.1 coordinate 49,821, forward strand.
AAATCGATGTGATATGGCCTTATACTTGTTCTGCCCACCACACGGAAATGCTGTAAGGATGAAAGATACAGCAGATGAGAAGGCACCTGGAGGCACCAGATGGCAGCATCCTGAAGCACCAGGACTTGAGAAAGGGAAACAAACTTATGGTTCCAGACTGGCTAATCAGGCTGACTCTGCTGGGAGGTCATCATCTCGCTGTTAATGCTATTGCCTTGGGCCCTATCAAATGTATGCTCAAAATGACCGCTACAAAGCCCAGCAACAGTCACGGGAAACCACCCAGGGCAGTGCTCTCTAAACTTGCTTGAGCCTAAGAAATCACTTGGTGTGTTTGCTGAATATACACCCAGGCCCCTTGCTAGAGACTTTGATTCAATAAATCAGGGATGGGCTGGCATTGGAATCCATATTTAACGTGGGCCCCAGGCAGTTCTTATAAACATGCAGGTTTAAAACACTGATCTAAACAAGATAATATCCACCCACTTACTAATATTTTTCCTCACCTCAAATCGTAGTAGAAAACTTAAAACCCACTTTCCTTAGCTACGTCCCCATATAAAAAAATGCCTTCCTCCCCGTATAAGATTTTACTGAAGGTCAAAGGAAAAAAACAAGTGAACAAACAAACAAAACCTACGAAACTGTCTTACCAACTACAGTTTGCCATTGGCTAGAAAACTTACTGAGTAATGGAAAAATTATACTATTCAATGTTTATAACACAGACATCTTATTATATATATTGAGGAATATATCTCCTGATAGGATGACAACTTTCCTTCTTCATCCATTAATAAAATTTGCTGGGCAACCATACTTCCTTTTTTGCTGAGATTACCAGGAAATTTTCACCTAAAATTCATTCCCCAAAACAATAACAACACTAACATCAGTTACATACCTTGATCAAAAAACAAAAACAAAAACAATGTAAGAGAATATACAGAAAATAATTTTAACATAACTCCTCAAAAGGCTCTCCTTGTCTCTCTCTGGTGGATGTTAACAACAATTTTCTGACAATTTGATCCAACTACAGCAGCAGATCAGACCACTGAAATTCTCCCCTGCAAAAACAAAACAAAGCAAAAAGCCTCCCATTTCATTTTAAACATCTTACTCATGTGCCTTTGGTTTTGCACCAGAAATTCATCCTTGACTTGCACTTCTAAATAACCCGCAAACAATAATTAAGTCACTAGAACCCTACTGTGAAAAGGGCATTTTCTAACAGATGGGAAACCAAACCAAAACATGTCAACCATTTCTACTCTCCCCAGCCCCGAGGAGCAAGATGACACAGGGCAAAGTTTTCTATAATCAACCTTGGAGACCGAGGCACACACAGGCTCTCAAAAGGATGTGACTAAGTTGCAATGGTTTAGGAGTATGAAGTAGTGTTACTCATTGTTCCAATGAATATTTTGAATCTCCACAAATTTTTTCATACCATCCTGGCTGCCCAGCCTAACTTCATCCTGTTATTCTGGCAAAAGGCCTTTTACTCCATGAAGTCCTCCGGAGTGCCCCTCTCCTCCCGTTCTCATTGTCCTCCCATGACCCTCCTGCATCATAACAGGGCGCGGCATCTGGTGGTCTCATCTGTTCACTACTCCTCCTAGATCAGTGGCTTGAAGTCAAGGATCCAAGTTAATTCATCTGACTTGCAGAACCAAGCAAACTACCTGCTACATGTTGGCACTCGGGATCCATGTGAATGGAAGAACCCAGTTCAGGGACTTTGAGGTCCCTGAAATCCTCTGATTCAAATTCATTCATTATGCAAACAAGGACACCAGGCCCAAAGAAGTGATTTTTTCCCCCAAAAGTCACACACACACAAAACACTCACACACACAAACAAAAACAAATCCAACTCTCATACCCAGCCCAGTGCTTTTCTATTACGTCACCTCTCTGCCCACGCTGTTTCCTCTGCCTGACCCTGGTCTTCTGCCACCGCCTCTCAGACCTTCCAACTTAGCATCTCCCTCATCCATCATTTCTCAACCCAGAACCAGTTCTCAGGGGGAGCCTTCCGGCCCGGGGCTGGCTCCTTCCTATCTGCTCCCATGTCCGCTACAACCTCGCTCCTTTCCTTTGGAGAATTATTTATCCCAACATGCAGTTATATTTTGAAAAGTACAATTATTTTATGAAGGCCTATCTTTTTCACTAAAATATAAACTCCCTGAGAGTAGAAACACGTCTTTGTGGCTGTTGTTTACTGCTATAAACCCTAGTGCCTAGTGCAAGAAGCCTCACCTAAAATATGTGTTGAATGAATAAATCATTTAGGAACTCTCCAAAAACAGGGAGTGCGCTGGTGGCACAAATATTCTGTCTCATGAACAGCAGACACACAATAAAGACACAAATCATTCTTATTGCAACATGAAAAGGTATCTCTGCTTTTGCATTCATTCAGGTAATTCACTACATAAATAATGAAGCCTTCAACTCAGAGGTCCCTGTTTCAGACTCAGGGGAATGTGTGGCAGCCTTTCTTTCCCTCAGTGGGTTCACAACAAGGAGCTGCTACTGATTTTACCAGCAGAAGGCACACTGGGCCCACCCATGTGCTGCTCACAGAATTTCTTTCCCAGGAAGGACTGCAATGTCTGTTGGAGCACAGGCAGGTGCTCTCTTCCACAGGTGCAAGTATTAGAGAGGATTATTCTTATTCATTCGTCCATTGATGTTTTAAAAACTTCTCAAAAGCCCACAATAACAACAGCAAATTTTATTCCACTTAATCCAGAGAAAGGGCCGCGTCACATCTCTGGTTCCCAAGTCTCTGACAGATTCTAGAACAAAAGGATAACAATTTGAGGTAATTTCTTAAACAGTTTAATAGTCCATTGGGCCTAAAACTATTTAGATATCAAAAATCACTTCCAATCCTGATTCTGGAATTAGACTAAAGAAGTGAATCATTCCTACTACGGCTTCTTTGTTCTTTACCTTTGTTTAAATAGAATAAAACTTCTAATTTGAAGATTTACTAGCCTTGCTCCTACAGCTCATGGTGGAAAACCTACCCTTCTTTGGAAAAACAAAAAAAATGTTAAAAAAAAAATTAAGAAAGCCCTCCCTCAGACAAAAAGCTTTTGATTAGAGGATGTCATCAATTTTTTAACGTGCTTAGCACATTCCCAGTGAAATACCATTATATCCTTCCCTCCTCAGAGCATGAAAAATGGCACGCCACCCCCAGCTGGGGTACCAGAGGTGCCCGAGAGGTGAGATGGGAAAGTATGGTTATATGCTCCGATTTGTCTTTCCGTAGGTGGAACTGGGCTATAAATCAGAAGACTTCATTATAAACAGCTCACAATCTCTCTCTGGGCCTCAGCATCCTCTAATATTAATGAAGGCATCACTCAAAGTTCCCCTTAATAGCCACCACTCTGAGACTCCAACTCCGACTGTACTAACACACAGGGATAATTTCAGAGCTTGTTTCTGGAAAAGCAGGGAAGGAACCAGATGTCTTCAGGGGGTTTACTCTCTCTGTTCCACCTCTGTTATAGACACCCAGGGGTGCCCTATACTCACCCCCAGCCACTGCCTCATAATAGATCTCTAATGCCCGAAAGTAATTTGGATGCTTAATAAAGAAAGGGTAAACTTGTTCCCCCAAAATTCATATTGTGAAGCCCTAACCCCCAGTATCTCTGAATGTGACTATATTTGAAGATAGGGCATTTTAAAAAGTGTTAAGTTACAATGAGGCCATGAGGATAGGCGCTACTCCAGTCTGACTAGTGTCCTTATAAAAAGAGAGAGTTAGACACACAAAGAGACGCCAGGAATGTGGGCACTCAAAGGGAAGACCATGTGAGGACACAGTGAGGAGAAAGCCATCTGCACGTGAAGGACAGAGGTCTCACGAGACCAGCCCTGCTGCGCCTTGACCTTGGATTTCCCAGACTCCAGAACCGTGAGAAAATAAATGTCTGTTGTTTAAGCCACCCAGTGTCTGGTATTTCGTTTCAGCAGCCTTGGTCAGCTAATACAACGCTGAGCTGATTCATCTCTTCAGATGAGAACTGAGATCATCTTCCCTTTATCTCTCCTTTCTCTAGTCAAAAGACTTTTGTTCTAAAGCAGGAAAATAACTTTCTCAAAGTCACAGTTACTTAATGCCAGAAGAGTTACTAGAACAGAGCTCTTACTATTGTACCCTCAACCACTTAAACTTTTTCCTTTAAAAAATGCAGATTATACAACAAAACATTAAAACTTGGCATTGACATACAAAGGATATGCATCAGAATGCCTACCCAGCGTACAGTTATAATGTTGGAAGAACTCATTTTATACTCGGATTATGATATTTCGGTAGAGAACTAAAAACACATTTAAAATAGGCCCTATTTGTGCCCAGAATTCCGTCAGCATCTATTGACCAGAACCGGCATTAAGACTTCTTCCTTCATTCCAGAGGCCAGCACGCTCCCTCCAGGGAGTGCTCGTACAGCTACCGGCTCTCCTCGGTGCTCTTTCCTTTCCCAGGGGGCCCTTCTGAAGTCTGTACACACAGGCACTCAAACATAAACATGCCTGTTTTTAAAACTAACACCAGGCATTAGACTCAATATTTGCACTGGAACCTATTTCTGTTCTCTGCTCCTGGCCACACACATGCCTGATCGGGTACATGGCTCCATGCCCAGTGCCAGATGGGGGCTCGAACCGGGACCCAGCTGGGGCTGTACCAAGGGTTCACCATCCCAAGGCATGCCCCACTAGTACAGATGAAGTTAAGATGAGGCCCTGAAAGAAAACTAAAATGTAATTACCCACAGCAAACCTTAATTATTACAACTGCATTAAAGAAAAAGGAAAAGGTTCTACTTCAATTGTTCCCTAGAGATATTCCTTGGATACAGTCAGGCTATTCGCATCTGTATCAACTCAAAAGGATTTATATACATACATCCTTGGATGGATATATGTTCACTCCAAAGGATGATTCCATATATATATATATATGAATATATGGATTCCATATATATATATGTGAATATATATATATTCATTCATTCCAAAACCCCATTCGTAGGACATTCTATTTTGTGGGTCAGGTTGGAGCTTGGGGCAGGGATTCATGAAGACAAAGAAGATAAAGCCCATGCCAGTACTGGACAAATAACTAAGTGCTACACATATTAATAATTATGATTACTAACATGTTTACTATAAGCCAGGGTGTACATATCAGAAGGTGATGGGGCCAATATACCAAGTCACCGTAATTCCTTCTACATACACCTCCCTCTGGATTTGTGTACCTTCTTCTAGGGGTAAGGCAGCCCCTTGGTGCTCTCTAAGGAAATCCCACCCTCAGAGACACTCATCTCCCTGCTCCCGACAGTTTTCTTTCCAGTGGACATGTCCTACCTGTGGTGTTTCTAGCAATTATGTTTGGACAGGCCCTGCAAAATGTGCCTCAACAACTGCCCAAAGCTACCTGGTGGGGTAATTCCCCTCAAGGACTTACAATTGCCCCCTTCAATTTGTAAATGTCCATTTATGTTGAAGGTCAGAGTGAGAAGCAACTGCAAATAAACATGGACATTTCTAGAAATATTTTGTGCTTGTACTGTCTCCCAATACACATTTAAATACTATTCATCTAGCTAGACATATGAATATAGATACATACAGAAATAAAAAACTAAATAGGGAGACAGAATTCTACTGCCAGCAGCATGGGGTCTTCCTCAGAGCTCCAGGGAAAAGAACTCAAAGAACTCGACTCAGAGAACAATTGCTAAGGAATTGGCAATGTACACAAAACCACCTCAGAATCACCCAGTGATAGGAAGTCTCTGAGAAAGCTCACCCTCAATTCTTTTCAAATCCCTTCTCCCCCTTTCCTTCTCCCTAGAGTTTTTAGATTCCCTAAATTAGAGAACCAAGTAATTCTACAGTTTTGGGGAAACTCATGGCCATTACAGGAAAAAACAAAAATGAATATCCATGCAGAAATAAGGAAAGTGCTGGAAAAACAATACTCAATACTTTTCGAAACTGAGGGGTTGAAGTCATACCTAAATCAAATAGAATTTTTGAGAAATGTATCTTTAGCCAGTAAGTCAAAAATCCAAGGAGAATTTTAAGAGTAAGTGAAAATGTCCCCTGCAGATATAAAAGATGATGCTGAGCGGGAACACAAAAAATTGAGGGGTTCAAGCTTTAGAAAGATACCTGCGGTGTTCCTCTTTCTGCAGAAAATAAAAGGAGAGTGACTGAAATTAGAAACTTTTACACTCATTCCACATTTTGAAAGTCAGCTAAGGGGGCCAGAGTTTTGTTCAAAATGAAAAGAAAATCAAAGGTCCTTTAATTCAACCACCATAACTTTTGAACTTGAGGGTACAGCAAGAACTTTTCCTTTCTTCTTTTCTTTTCTTCCCATCTCCCCAACACCTCCTACCCAACACACAGAACACACACACACACACCTCCCTCTGAGGCTGAATCACAGTATCTAGGGCAATTTATCAGATGTTCCAATTTAGATTACAGACCAATCCCACTAAATCTGGACAACCCAGAGTCTGTCTCCAACGGCCTTCCCTGTGTGAAACAGATGAGCAAGGCTTTGCGGTAGGAAATTTCTTGGGGCAGGAGGTGGCAGCTGGATCTCCCCAGAGAGCCAGGGATGAAAACTCCTGCTGAAAGGTGGCATTCTTAGCGGCCTCCTGAGTGGCCTTGTCCAGTAGAACAGTTGGGTAAGTCATAGGCTTTGACTGGACAACTGCTGAATAAATAAAGGCCAGGAAGATGAGGTTTCAGTTTGACTAAAACAACTTAGAAACTCTCCCTGTTTGGGAACTGCCCCATATAAATATTTGCCCACAACACTGGGTGCTATCCAGTTGTTCCTCTTAACTATCACCAAAGCTAACCGACAGGAAGCAGGTTGTGGGAAACACAGAAATCACAATCAGCAAACCAAAGATTTATAGTGGAAAGAACATAGGTTTTAGATCAGAAAGACTAGTACTGAATTCACAAGTTCTGCCATGTAACTCCTCTGGGCCTTAGTGTCCTGCATCAGTTTATAAAAAATAAAATATAAGAAGCCCAACAGGTAAGACAAACATGTCCACAAAAAGCACTCTGAATGAATCATGGAAGTCTCAACGGTGAATGAGACCAGCCGCTGATCTCAAATGCTTTCCAGCTATCTGGAAAAACAGAATATATGCATGCAAAAAGACAAGGCACACCCAGTAACCAGACTCCAAGGTGGCCCCTGATGACCTCACCTTCTGTTAGTCACATCCATGAGTGGTCACCTCCCACTACACGCCCGGTTCGTCAATAGAAGTGATGGTCTTTACTTCCACGATTAGATTACAAAAGCCATTGCAGTTCCATCTCAGCCATATCTCTCTCCCTCTCACTTTCTCTCCCCCCACCCCGCCCACCCCTCTCTCATCTGTCACCTTGGGAAAGCCAGCTGCTTGTCACTGAGCAGCCCTATAAAGAAGAACTGGAGTCTCTTGCCAAGAGCCTCTAGAGTGAACTCAGAAGTGGTTCCTCCCCCCGTCATGTTTTCAGACAACGACAGCCCTGGCTGGCAGACTGGCTGCGCCCTCCTGAGAAACCCTGAGCCAGAACCACTCCCAGATTCCTGACCTCAGAAACTGGGGAAGGTAATATAGGTTTGTTGCTTTAAGTTGTGGAATAATCTGTTACCATCAATAAATAACTAATACATTAGGCTACATTAACAGTTGCAAGGTTTGGAAGAGGGACAAATTCCTGGAGGCTGGAAGTTTTGTCAGGAAAGTAGGTTTTGAAGGATGAGCTAGTGAGCGGTGAGGGAGTGGTAATGTGCCACAGACATGAGTGAACCAGGTGGAGGGGCAGGAAAGCATCAGACAAGTTCAATGGGCAGTTTACAGAGACACAGACGCCAGGCCAGCGTGTCTACCGCTTCTTCTTCAGGCAATGGCAAACAAGTAAGGTCCTTGAGCAAGAAAATGACTAGGCAGTACCCAGGACTGAGAGCTCCCAGTGGTGGGCATGTAGAAGATGGATTAGCCACGTTAAGACAGAGGCAAGGAAGTCAAAGAGGAGCCATTTGCAGGGACCTGGGGGAGGAAATAAATAAGGAGCTGAGCCAGGGTATAGCTCAAGTGGGAATGGAGAGAAGAGATGAACGAGAGGCACAGCGTGGATTTGGTCCATCGTGTCACGCACTGGCCTCCCACGGCCTCCTGCCTGAGCTGGGGTTTCCGAACAGTTCCTCGGTCATTTAATCTGTGTGCATACTTAGTTACGTGCCTGATGACAACGCTACGAGGGACACAGCCTTCCGTCAAAGTACCGCCGCTCAGGCACACAACATGCTGTCCTGGTATACAAGGCACTGCACTACAAAATTAATGCCATAAATATTGGAGATGTTACAGTCACAAAACCAGAGTGAATGTGTAAGCTTTGTCTCCTCTTTTATCACCTCAACTGCAAGAGCTGACGCCAAATTACAATGTTATCTTCAATAAAATAAAGTCAAGTACTAATAAAAGAGGACTGTGGAAGTGATACAAAGAAAATTCAAGGATCTTTCACCGCAGTGACAGGTCTGAAGAGGAAAGCACTGAGAAGCAATATTAGTATTATCAATCTGGTCCAGTCATCCTATGTAAAGTAACAGGAGAAAAAGCATCAGAATGCCAGTGGAGATTCAATGAGGATGACTGGGACTCTCTGGGAAGTGGATACTGTACAATTACTCAGAGGCTGTCGAAGCGGCCACTCATGCCGGGTGCGGCCCTGGCCCTGCCAGTGAAACTAGCAGGAAAACTGACCAAAGGGCCCTGCCCCTAGGCAGGATGTCTTTGGCAGAGACATAAGGGCCTGGAAGAAAGGACGCAACCTGCCATTGGGGTGGACAGAAAGAACACATGTGGCTTTTCCTTCCCAGATATGCAAGGCTAGCATCAATCCGGTTTAGCATGCCAGGTGGGTAGTGTGACCCACACTCATTTCGCAATCAGGGAAAATGAGGCTGAGAGAGGTGAAAATCTATTGGCCCAGGTGACACAGGCTGGACAGTCGATCAGGATGGGCAACCTGGTTTCTCAACCCCCAGCCCAGCACCCTTCTGCTTTCACTTAACCCCTTGATGGAGAGGAAGACGGTGATGAAGGAAGTCTCCCAAAGAGCATCCAGTGAATGCACTATGCTCTGAGATATACTGATCTCATTCAGAGACAAAAGTTGAACCCTTTTCCTATAAACGCAGTCATCTGCTAGGTCCTGTGAGGCAGAGAGGAGTATATGAGCTTCTGGAAGCAGAGATGGGTCAGTTTAGTAGAGAAAGTGGTCAAGAGTGAAGGGGGAGCAGAATGAAAGTACATGCAAAAGGCCGTTAGTGTCCTCATACAAGGAGGTGGTGGCAAAGGTCATTCGGATTGGCCTGAAAACCAGGGTGTAGGCTGGATGCCTGGCTCAGGGAGGCCTGGGAGGGACAGTAATGGGGACCAGTTGCAAAGAGAGGCTCAAGCCAAATTGCAGAAGCTTGGAATTCCAGAAGTTGTTTAAACTTTACCTCATGGACAGTAGGGAGACATGGATGCTTGTACCATACTTAGGAAGTAACTAACGGGATTCAATCACCCACATCTGTAACTTGCTGAGGGACTGCCTGCCACTTAGTCCTATCAGCGGAACTACAAAAGACTAGTGACAACAGCAAGCTCCTTCCTGCCGCTGACAGGTCATAGCAGCAGTATGCTGATCTGCCTTCCTGTGAGGGAAGGCACTACCAACCCGGCGTCAGTAACCTGCCTCTCCATCTGCTGTGATGGAGCAGGACAGCCATCCCAGCTTGGGAGCCAGCTCTGCTCACCCTGTACTGTGTTGGGGCTACAGAGGTGCTAAGCATCCTTCTAGGTGCAAAAGCAATGGAGGTAGAAACATCTGCTTACAGAAATTGAACCCGATTAATTCACAGAAATATAAACATGTCTCCATTTGTGAAACACTGAAATCTGTCTGAGGAAAGGTATCCAGTCCGTAGATACGAACAACGAGAGCTGGTCAGGGAAGGAGAAGCTCAGAAAACCGGTATTCCCATGCTGGCTCTGCCACTTCCCAGCCACGCGACCTGCAGGATATTTCACTTTCCTGAACCTTGGTTTCCCCATCAGTAAAAATAAAAATACCCTCTGCGCTGCCCACCCATCAAGAAGACTACAGGAGAGACGCGCTTCCAGTCCCCAGCCCAGGCCTGTGAGCAGCCATGGCTGTTCTCCGGGCAGAATCAGACCAGGAGCCCCTGGAACCTACTCCCAGTCTGTATACTGAGTCCAAACTGCCAGACTGGGGCCAGAACCCCTGCTGTCCTCGCTCCAGAACCACCACCCCTGCTTCCATACTCGCACATCACTGCCGACTATGAAATACGCTGCCCCCGTCCAGGTTTTGATTCCTGCTCATTGTTGTTCCTTCTAGTTCTGCCTCGCTTGGCCAGGAGCCCACACTGAAACCACCAGCTGGAGGAGATCACGGACGCAGCCGGGTCCGTGCCTCTGGGATGGTCGGGCCACATGGTGCCCATCCACATTCCAGCGTATGTGACATCCAGACTTTTTGGAGGGAATGGGTTCAGACTGTTTTTGTTACTCCCAAATCCGAGTTGGTGCTCACAGGCATTAAATCTCCCAGATTTCAGTGCCCTGGCACGAGCTGGATGCCCACACTACAGTGGTTATTTCAGAGGCAGAAACACCCTATCCCAAAACCTTTGGCAATTCCCAGGTACCTGCTGCCCTGCAGTGCTCCTCACCTTCCCCTTCCATTCCACAGACTGACAGGTACATTGGCAGATACGTCACATAGCTGCTGTGATGACAAAGCTTCAAGTGCAACCTAACAAATGAGGCAGGAAAACCAACGGGCCCTGCCCACTTCTTTACAAGGAGGTCTCCCCATCAGTCCTCTGCACTGGTGAATGGAACCAGCAAAACCCACTGAGAGAAATCAGATGGAGCCTCAGGCCACCTTGATAACAGAGCTCCCAGGGGGTTCCGGGGAGGGATGAAGTCTTCCAAACCCTTCCCCCAACATGGCCCTTCCCCACATCAATCTCGGGGCCCGATTCCAGGCTGTCCCTGCACAAGAACACCATTCACACCCAGCCATATTTTGCCTGAAAAAAGAGAAACTGGAATAAGCAAAGGGCCCTCCTTTGATTTGCAGGAGAAAGTTCGCTTCTCACCCTCCCATCTCTCAGCCAGGCGGCTGGCAGCCTCCAGCCTTATTTTCCTCCAGAGGAAGGCCAACAAGATTAAAGCTCTGGCCTTTAGTTCCTACTTGGAACATACACAATTGGTGATTAACAGCCTCTTGAACAAGAGTGATCCTCTACTCACTATAGATTTGGCTGCTAAGTACATCTGATTCAAAATGAAAAGAAACACATGTATTCTTTGTCCAGTTTCCTTGGGAAGCTCAGAAGTTGCAGACCAAATGGTGAAAAAAAAAAACCAAAAAACCCTAAAAAACTGTAAGAGAACAATTGCAGGGTGATGGCCACATAGTCTTCAAATGACATAATTTACTGAGTAAGGTTTTCTCTCCCTTGTAATCAAGAGCCAGGGAGAACGTAAGTTTCATTGCTTAGGAGTCCTGGGAAGAACAGAGTCATCCATCCCTAATCCCTAACTCAGGCAAGCAGCCTTGACACCCAGTGCGACTCGACTCTCCGTGTTGGAGACTATCTTGTGTCTGTAATCGAAACTGCCGTTTAGAGAATGTTTTTTCTCCATCCCCTGCCTTGCCAAGCATCCTCCCCTGTGCCCCAATCGTAATTCCTACCGCAAGACAGAAGGGCCACACAGGCAGAAAATTCTTAGCCTCCTTAACCTACAGTTCCGCACCTCAGCAGTGAATGATTGCTCTCTGACAGCTTGGAACCTCTGCCGTCCCCACCAAACCACTCTGAAGGGCCTCGTAGGGCAGAGACTGCAGTGTCAAAGAGACTGGCCCACTCCGCTTTCCCTCCACCAGAGGTTTGGAACAAGCGGCACCCGAGAGTCCACATTCACTTTATTGTCTTAAATAATGCCTTTAGCGGAATCTTTATAAAATTCTGATTGGAAACCCAAACTTCTCACCTGTCTGGTTTAGACCCCAATTGTAGTCATCATCTAATTCTATTAGTTATTAATGTTATAAAACTTACACAGCATCCTATTCATTCATAAGTCTTTCATTTATATATATATATATGAGAAAGATATGTGTGTGTGTGTATAGAGAGAGAGAGAGGAGGGGGGTCTAGCACAAATAACACCCCCTTTTATTACAAAATCTTTTATTATAAAATCATAAGCATGCAATTCTGTAACATAACAATATCACACTCAAGCACACCATGTGACATTTTAGTTGAAATGTTCAAATTAAAAGTATAAATTATTACATCCATGTTATTACACTACCAACCACACTCAAGCAGGCATTACTTCTGCCAGAGCCCATATAAGTGCAATAGAAAAAGAAGCAAGAGTAAAAATATAAAAAGTACTATTTATTGAGTACTTACTATAAGCCAGGCTTAAAGCATTTCATGTGTATTATTTCAGTAAATCCTCATAATAATTCTATGACATAGGTTGCTTTGGCATTTTGTTTATTTTTATAACTACTGTATTTTGCCATGTATAATGTGCACTTTATTGCCCAAATTTTTGAGGGAAATACAAGGATGTGCATTATACATGGGAATTAATGCTAACATGCGGGTGTGCATTATGCACAGGAACGCATTACACAGGGTGAAATACGGTAATTACCCAGGACATCACTCCCTCTTCTCCTTCCTCTATGCCACAAACCACACACTTGGATCAATGTGCTTCTGTGCACACACCCAGGTCCACACCACTGGCCCCACTCCTAGCATAACTCATTGCACTCCTAGCCCACTCGTAGTGCTCCCTCTCATGGACTTAGGAGATTTGGGATCCCAGACAAATCTCTTTCTACTGAAATACACCAAGGCTACTGTGAACAAACCCGCCATACAATTTCATTTAAAACCGGAGAAACAGCCATCATTTGACCAAGCCACACTCAGACATGCACTGCTGGAAAGAGCTCCCTAGAATCCCCAAGCCAGGGGCCAGCGGTCCTTCCCACTCCTAATATCACAGCCTTTTTGTCCGTGGTCTTGGGGACCTGTCTTCACTCTCCTACCAAACTTGGGTCAAGATGCAAGCATGTGGCACACCCGCAGGCAACTGTGTGCATGGGCACCTTGATTCCTGCAAACATTTTTATTAAATGACAATTAATTTAAGATCTCCTAGGTGATCTGGTTTCAGGGTTCCCTGGACTCCTTTCCTGGGAGACAGTGAGGCCCAGCTGGGGAAGAAGAACCGCCATATGGAGGCAGAGGCTCTGGAAAAGCCCTGGAAGAAGCCGTTCCCCAGTCTTTATGGTCTCAGCGTCACAGAGCTAGAAGAGACCTAAGGCTTCATTAGTCCCCAAGATAGTCACCAATTATTTGTCAAAACAAGATCCAGGTGAATGGATCTCACAGACCCAGATGACACTTATTAAATATTGAAAATAACTTCATCACCAGGTAAAGGCATTGGTTCTCCATGTACTTGTCTAGAGGTTAAGAAACACTAGATTTGTCCAACCCAGTCACTTGGGATAAGCTGACAAACATCAGCTTCCTCCTTCCTTGGGGTCAACCAAAGACACCGAAAAAAGCCTGGTCTTTAGAGTAGGTTAGAACTGGGTCCAAGTCTTAACTCTGCCAATGGCAGCTTACGAATTCTGGCTCTCTAAGGCTACTTCTCCACATTGTAAAATAGGAGTAGGGTCAACTGGCATGATGAAATGAGATGGCTTGTGACAGGACGGTTCATGATAGACAGACAGTAGGTCCGTCATCTTCCTTCACTTCTAGGTTACAAGGAAACACCATTCCTCATGATATTCCAAAAGTCCAAATTCTTGCATGGCAAATGCCTCCCAATTCAACACAGCAGCAGATTAGTTACCCAGACTCTACAGACTCAGTAATCCATCCAGCTTCCAACAAATTTACTTTAACTACAGTATCCTAAAGCTGTTTGCAAAGCACTCTCCCCCCAAGGGGAAGCAGAGATAGAAATGATTATTTGGAAACTATCTGAAAAATGTAAACAGTTATATCCGTTACACATGGTGATAAAATAGTCTAGCCAATAAGGTCAGGTAAAATCAATAACACAAATGAAAGCTCTGTCAACAAAATTCAAATAGAAACCCAATTTGGGCTTAGCTTCAAAGTACTGTACACTCTCCGAAATAAAATATAACCAACAGAAATATGCTTCAGTCTGCAGCTGTAACATCAACACTAGTGGCAGCTTGTTTACACTCATCGGCCCAGAAATGCTCTTCCATCTGGTCACATACCCAGCATTAGAAACATATTTCAAAGTTATTCAAATATTTCCTGCGTGAAAACAGAGGTTATTTCATGTAGACAAATTTGGATGAAGTCAAGTGCTAAATACGCTGCGAAGATCCTGCTTAACCCGCAGAACTGACATTTTGCTTTCAGCCTGCCAGTTAAATGCCTGCTCTGCTTTTTAATTCATTCACCCACCTCTACAAACATTTGAATTGACATTTTGCCAAAGAGCTATCGCATACTCTCTAACAGGGAGGGGAGAAGGGAGTACAACAGCTGTAATATGAATTTCAAACACCGAAGCATCTTCCAAAAGTCCTGGCCCGGAGAAGGCCCCACATCGCCCCGATAAAGTAAGTCGCACCGGTGTTTTATGCAGTGCTACTGTACATTTATGCCACATGGGGCTGCCCGTTCATAGAGTAGAGAATGTGACTCCTGTTTGACCTATTTCCTACTCCCTGTGGAATAAGTTGGCAGACTAAAAGGACACCTCTGAGTTCATTTTTTTTTAAACTGAAGAAAAACCTGGTGAAATAAATCAAATCAACCTAAAACAGATTACGCACTAGCATCCAGGAGCTATACAACGTAGAGTTACATCTTAAAGCATATACTATAAAGTACGCAAATGATTCAATACTAATTGCTAAGTCTTCCTAGAACAAATAACACCCAAGGCCTGGTCATGCACAGCCAGTAGCAGGAAACCCATCCAGCATGGCCGTGGCATGGCTGAGCTTCTGCTGCAGAAGGTGGTCACTTCCCTTTCAGGCTCTGATTGACCAAAGACAAGAAAAGAAGCAAATGGTTTCAGAGGGCCCCTGGGAGCCAAAAGAATACTCCAGAATCCCCACACTCTGGACCCACGACAGTCATGAGTTTTTATGTCGTAAGTCGTTCATCTGTTTACTCAAAAAAATGTGCTTAACATATTACAGATTCAGTATCATTCTAAGATCCTCAACGCTGCAGCCAGAGAGAGCGCTGTAAACCACATGTGCAAACGCGCCACCCTTGTGTGCAGTCCTGCCATGCTGCCGTTCCACTCAGAGGGAAAGCCGGAGTCCCCAGGTGACCGGAGGAGGGGCAAGCCTTGCTCCCACCCCTGCCCCTGTGCAAACACCAGCTGCACTCACCTCCTCCACGAACATCCCCGGAATTCCGCCCTGGCTTCTAGCCCATCTTTAACCACCTGCAAGTTTTTGCTTCAACGTCACCTTCTTACTCTATTTAAAATGTCCACCTCTTCCCATCCCCCTCTATGTGCTCTACTTCTCCTTTTTTTTTTTTTGCAACATTCACTGTATTAAATGAAAAACAAAATAATTTGTCATGCCAATTCTTTATTTTCCCTTTCTCCTGATAAACTATGTTCCAAGAGAGTGGGAGTCCTCCATTCTGTTCAATGATGTCTGTCTCCAGTGCCTAAACCACTCCCTAGCACATAATAGAGTCTCAAATATTTGTTGAATGACTAACTGATCTGCAGAAACAGGAGCATTCTATCACAGAACAATTCCCTGGGGCAAAGACTAGGCCTGCAGGGTCCCATCTCCAGGGCATTGACCCTATAATGCCACAGGAAAGAACCTGGACAGGACCCCAGATAGATGCTGGACAGAAGCTCCGGCAGAGTAACAAATATGGGCAGACTTGGACAGGACATACACCATCCCACAAGCAAGCATCTCATCACTGCAAGTTTCAACACCCTCCAAGGCACCCCATGGCATGGACTCTATCATTTGTGGCTCAAGGCTCTCTAATGTGGCACCCACCCATGGCAGCTCTCATTCATTCGGTCACTCACCACATGTGCGGTGAGCCAGGCACCGCCTTCAGTCCTGCATGTACACTCCTCAGCATTCCAGCAGAAAATAACTGTCTGCTACCAAGTCCTTGCCTGCCCCTGCCCCACCCAGGTACAAAAACTGCCTGAAAACCTCCTTACCAGGTTCAGCCCCACCCACTTCTTGAGTCCAAGGATTGGAAGCCCCACCCCACCTCCATGTGGACACCATCACTTTTGCTGGCCTCAAAGCACATAACCCAAAGGGCACGAAGAATGGTTCACATATTATCAGCTGCCCTGGAACCACAGGCCACCCAGTTCTGAGCTACTGACCCCAGAGTAGTCATTTAAGGTCAATGTAACTTTCTCCATGTTTATAATAATTTTTAAATGTGTCTTATATGCCCTGACAAACAAGGGGGGTTGGAATTATGTGGTGGCTAAGAGCACAGGCTGGGGTTAAACCAAGCCTGCTGTGCCATTTATTACCTGTGTGACGTACTTCCTTAGACATGAAATGGCAATTATCAGTGTACCTACAAAGCAGGCTTAATGAGGGGACAAATGAACTTAAAAGGGTACAGCTCATGGGACGTGAACACAGAAACCACCCAAGGCGGATATTCAAGGTATGGCTCCCGTAAACGAAATGTGGTATATCCACACAGGGAAACATTATTTGGCTATAAAAAGGAATAAAGCACAGATACAGGCTACAACACTTCGAAAATACTGTGCTATGTGTAACAAGCCGGACACAGAGTCCATGGAGTAATACGATTCCATTTATACAAAATGTCTACAATACGCAAATCCAGAGAAAGTAGATTATTGAAAGCCAGGGGGCGTGGAGAAGGGGGATGGGAAGTGAGTGCTTGAGGGCATGGGCTTTCTCTTTGAGGTGATGAGGATGCTCTGGAATTACATCATGGGGGTCGCTGCACCACTCAGTATATATACTAAAACCATTCAATTACACACTGGAAAAAAAGGAAGGTATTGATTATTCCGCCTCTTCCACAAATACTATGAGCCCCAATCTTACTGCCATGTTTCCCTAAGGTCCCCAAAAACTTTGCAAGACAAGCTAAGTGTCAAATAAACCAAGTAACCAATGACAAATGTGGAGCCGAAATTTTCTAGGAAATATCAACAATAACTAGCACTGTTGAGCAGCTGTGAAGAATGACTGGCCAACTTGAGCAAAGTTCTGTCCCCCGGGCATTTGGACTAGTGCCAGCAGACTGGCTCACTGTGGCTGAGGGTCAAAGGCAGTTTCTGCCAACAGGGGCAGCACTTGGATGAACCTGATCAGGGAGAGAAAAGGCAGGGTGGGGGCTACCTCATCCTTTCAGTTGGGTTCATAACCAGAGACTGCAATCAGCATGCACAGCATCAGTTCCCGACATGCAGACCTATTTATACAGTCTCTCTAATCGATGTGATGGCTGCAAAAATAAATGAACCGGAAAGAAGGGTTGTAAGCAGAAAAAAATGCCATGGGAAATAAATAGGTACATATTTCAAAGCAACAGTTTCTTTGCTTGAGCTGGCAGACAGTAAAGAATTCTTAAGTATATTCCAGCATTCAGCTGAGCCATCCTTACAACCTGTTCCATATGCATGTTCTTAGCAGAAATTTTTAAAGGAGGGGAAAAACAGAAGAAGGGCAAATGACATATAGCCTCAAACAAGAAAAGGAAAATAGTCTATTTTATGGTGGAGAGAAAAAATAAAATTTCATTCTTGCCATTTGCTAGGAAGGCTCTAAATACAGGAAATTTAAAACAATGAAAACAAAATAAAAGTTATGAGTAGGACTGACACGATTAGGAATTGGATGAAGACCATGTGAAGCTCAGTTGTCCAGACAGTCCCCAAACCATGCCTAAGAATTTTCAGAATGCACTCCCTGCCACAGACCGGCTGCCCAGTCTTTGCAGGTCACTTTAATCAAGTCGCCCATTGGTTCCCACCCAGGGCACTCTTACTACTGGTCCAAATAACTTGGGTTTGCCTGTTTCTCCTTTCATGACCACCCAGAATTCCATTTTTTAAAAGGCTTTTAAACCATCTCATCATCTTTGATTTCTCTCAGCTACTTTTCTTTCCCATTATCACTGCCCTGAATCCAACCCTCATCATCTCTCTCCCTTCGAGATTATTTTGACCTCCATTGACCTGGTTTATCTTTAATCTATTGGCTCCTTGATCCATCTTCCACACATCCCAGCACTATAAATGAATGAACCAATGCACAAATGAATGCCTGCATGAAGCCTAAACTTCGTAATCTGACCTTGAAGACCACACATGCCCACCAACCACATCGGCCTTCCAGGCCCCTCCACTTCAGGCCACTTCACGCCACATCCCTCCACCACCCAGCAGCCACTCCATTCCCCAGTGACCCTGTCAGAATTCAACACTCCTTTCGCTACAGGGCACTTCTGTGACAAGCGGTTTTTCACACAAAGGTAGCATTTTAATAGGATGTGATTTTATCATTTCACAGTCACCAAGTTTTGGCTCACCACAAATGCAACTGTGTCTTATCTACAAAGCCTTACCGAGTTCGTACAAGGGCCCAAATCGGGGTTATAACAGCAGTGTCAGGATGACAGCCTGAGTGTCGGCTCAGTATGTGCACGCTGAATATGTGCATGATCCCCAACAGAAAAACGATACCTGCAAATGTTTATTTTGCACTGTGCTAAATACCAGGTACTGTACTAAATGCTTCACATAAGTTTGTGTTGTTTGTTTGTTTTCAAGTAAATCCTCAAGAGACCTTTCAGGTAGGTACTATCATCTCCATACAAATAAGTAAACTGAAGTTCAAGTTTATAAGCTCACAGAGTCAAAGCATGGCAGAGTCAGGATTCCGCAGTAAGTATGGTGACCCCACAACCCATTCTCTGGAACATTAACCTCCTCTCCCTCTCTCCTCTATCTCCATCACTGCCCCCCCCCCTTCCATTTAATGAATTTAAAGCAAAAATGAAGCTTGGAGAAGTTGTAAAGCATGACAAAAGCAGCAGAGACCTACATGCATGTAGTCATGATTCCAATGCTCTGAATGAAGGAAATCAGGAGAGCGTCCAACCACACTCAGGAGGGGCTGCCTCCACTGTCATATCAGAGCTCACGGCTGAGGCGAAGTCCTGGGACGCCTTCCTTTGGCTCACAGACTCTAACACTGGCCTGGAGCCTCCGCATGTGGGTGTGAACCCCAGCTGACCCTTTTTCTCTGTGTGAGCTCCTGCAGATCACTTCAGCAGCCTTAGTCTCACTTTCCTCGTGGGTTAAAGGAGACCCAGTGTGTACCCCACAGGACAAATGGGGGGACATGGAGGAAGCCAGACTCTAAGCATCATGAGCAAAGAGACCCAGTGTCTGGCATTTTTATATCTGGCATTGCACTTGGCACATTTCCTGAAGTCTGGGTCATGGTTTCCTGGTGTCTCTCTTATCCACTAATAACCTTCTGCCTACTTGATATCTAAATGCGGGAACAGATTTAAAAAGGTAAAACTTCTATCATCATCACTGCCAGGACCCAAAAACGTAGGGGAAATTAAGAGAAAAAAAAAAAATCATTCACTATAGCCGGCAAGAGGGAAAAAAGTACTTGCATTTCATTGCAGTCACATGACTGCATGCTTTTCATAATGGAACACACTTACAGGAAGAAAACGAGAAGGGCAAAAAGAGATATGAATGAATACATTAAGAAACCTAACTGATGTCCTAAACATGTCATCAAAAAGAACAGGCCTTGGAATATAAATTGAAAGATCTGCCTCTGAGAGAACCAACTGAAGGCCCAAATTGAACAGTCTCAGCAATTTGTGGGAGAAGAGATACTATGAAATGGCATAATGTAGGAACAAAGAACCAAGCATTTTTATCTGGCTCCCAAATAATTAAGTGAACCTGCCAATTCCATGTGGCAGATGGGCTTTAAAGAACTGCAGGCGATGAGGTGGGGGGGTGCATTCAAAGTCAGCCTGAATCCATTAGATACGGAGGAGAAGCCGCTACAGGTTTCAGAACAGGCGTCTCCAGCCCAGGCCAAGAGGAGGTGGAAGCGGCCCAGGGCCACCGCACGCTCATGGCAAACCAACAACCCTATTCAGCCACCCAGCCCGCGCATCTTGCCCAGCTTCTGGGCTCCTTTCCTCCCACTGGCACTACTAGGCCTCATGCACACAATTGCTGTGGTATTACAGAAACGATGCTAAAGAGGATACAGCCCTCGTTGCAGGTTATGAGGGCATGTGCTCAATTCTCACTCTCCTTGCCTCTCATGCAGAGAGAGGGGGGAAATCCCTCCCTCTGACACAGTTCCCTCACTTGTGACAGGGGAAAAAGGTGGGAATGAATCACATCAGGAAACTGGTCCCTAAGTCCATGGTAAGGCAAAATTCACATATGTTACGAAAAGCTTTGGAAATCCCTAAAATAACCCAAAAGGTAGGGCCAATATGTTTTCATGTATATACCACAAGAGGCACGTGAGACCTGAGGCTGAAGGAAAGTGCAGACTTACCTGTCCGCCAGCCATCTCCTCCATCTCACAGCCCACATGAACCTTCTTCCCCCTCCCCACCCAGAGCGGAAGGTAAGGACCACGGGCAGTGATCTCTGTCTGTCTTCTCCAGTGTTTCATGCACAGCACCGAGCACATGTGAGGTACTCAGTAAACTGCTTATTGAAACCAAATAAATGAATAACAGAAATCACAGAAGCCTGCAGGAAAAAGAACAGTTGATCTCATGCCTAATGATAGACGATATCCAGAGGAAAAACAGACATCGCCATGAAGGAGGGACCAGAGTAGATGCCACAAACGGCACAAACAGTGTCACATCACACCAGTGAGGGGTTTCTTCATCCGAAATGTAAGATGAATGAATAAACTAAAGCAGAAATAATGCCAAATGGAGATCCAAAGTTCTGGTAAAGTACATACACCTAACACTGTATAAATAGGGGTAGAAGGCTACCACCCAATCTCAGGAGGCCACTTTGGTGTCCCCAGACTCACAGGCCCTGTTAGAAAGCAATTCGCTGGGGAGGGCTGGGGCGGAGGGACGGGATGGGAGTAGAAAACAGAAAACTGTATAAGAACAACAATTAAAATAAAATTTAATTAAAAAAAAGAAAGAAAAAAAAAAGAAAGCAATTCAGCTGAGAGGGTGGGGGTAGACCACTGGGGAACGGTTTCTGAATGCCAATGCATGTAGTTCAGGCCTTCAAGCTGTTGCTCACAGGGCCTAGAGGTTCTCTGAGCCAAAACCCCGCCTCCCTCTTCAAGCTGCCTTGGCTTTGGGTGGAGCGGCCCAGAAAGGCCAGCTGGTCTCTCCAGCATTGCAGAGTAGAGTTTTCCGCCCCTGTTCAGATTCACCCCCCAGAACTCCAGGCAGAAACTCTCCTGGTGATATAGAGGGGCTTGTTTTTTTTTTTTCAAGTTTTTCTTTTTTTAAAGTTGCAAAGACTGGTTTGGGAAACAAGTACATTTCAGAAGGAGAAAAGTCATTAGCATGCATAAAAAATAAAGGCAGCACAATATTGATTGCGGCAATTTAGGAAAGCTGGCACAATGCACCTCTCCCATTCACAGGAAATTGAGAGAAAATACAGTATGCATTGCATGTTCAATGGAGGTGACGGGACTTCAGGATGCAGGCACCGAGCGCCTCTGCCCTGTGCCTGCCTGCCCAAAGGGCCAGCACTGCCGGGCTGCCCAACAGAAACGGGCGACACTGCCAAAGGCTGGGGCGACTCCACTTACGCCCCCATCTCAGAGGGCATCCATTCCCCACCAGCAATCCAGACACCTCTGAAATAAATCCATACACACGACAGAGAAACTCAGTGTTCTCGTGAGAAAGGCTTTAAATACCAATTTTATTTACTTCTCTTTATTCCATAAACAACAGCAGATCGGTAATAAATAACAAACTAATGACTTCTGAAGTGCTGCAGTGGTTTAAAGAAAAAGCCTTCAACTACAAACCAAAAAGCTGAACTGGTTTGGGGCAGCACACACCAGTTTGGACAAATTTGACCTTGGACAAATCATGGCTCCTTGGACAAACCTTGGACTCCTTTGGGCCTCAGCATCCCTTCCTGACTACAAAAATTACCTGAGTTCTTTGTAAAATGGGTTCAACTTATAACATATTTTTTCCATACAGGAGGTGGAGCCAGGAATGCATATTTGCCTGGTTTCCAGGCTTGTGTTCTTAGTCCAGACCCTATACAGCCCTCCGGTTATTATCCCCAAGTCCCTTTTAATTCTGACCATCTATAGCATTCATTTTTCCATCTGTGTACACTCATTCAAATTGAAAGGGTTGGGGCCACTGGAGCCTACATGCACCCAACTAGCACCCAAGCGTCAGGAGACCTCCCACCTAATGGTATGAAGGAGCTATCCCTCACCTCAGTAGCAAATAATAACAACGGAAAACTCTAAAGCCTTTTCCACAGCCCCAAAGCATATCTGGGCTCTGATCAGCGCTGTGGGAACAAGAAGCCTCTAACACAATGGCCCCTAACATAGACCCACTTCTAGTGACGGCCCCTCGCTCGGTCCTCCCCATCGTGCCCCCTGCAATGTCAACTCCATGACAGAGCTGTTTCAGCCACAGTGCAACAGGCCGAGGGCAACAGGGAACAGTATAACCACCCAAGGCCAGGCCCTGCTGTCTCGGTCTACATGCTAAATGAGAAGGACAAAACTTAGTGACACCACATGCTACCAAGAGTGAATTCGAATGTTTCAAGGGTGTGCAACGGCCACCAAGACAGTGGGACTGAGGCTGCGTGAACAGAAATGGATTTCCTGGAAGCAGATGTGTCTGCTTGGCTCTGTGCTCCTACCACACCTGGAAGATTCTCATTTAATTTTGCCTAACACACTGATGAATGAGCAGTTCCATCAGTGTGGACAAAGTCTGGTGATAAAACTATACCCTGGATGCTTGGAAGAAAGCAGAAAGATTTAGAGGAAGCCTTGGAGGCCAGGAGCACCGTCTGCAAAACCTGAAAGCTCCCCCTCTTTCCCCCAAAAGGAATAATCTTATTA
The DNA here is from genome assembly GCA_004027475.1 of Anoura caudifer. Taxonomy (NCBI): domain Eukaryota; kingdom Metazoa; phylum Chordata; class Mammalia; order Chiroptera; family Phyllostomidae; genus Anoura; species Anoura caudifer. The sequence continues at coordinate 73,164 of PVKU01000301.1, forward strand.
TTCCATATTCACCCTGATTGTACAATGCAGGAGATGGCAGGGAGGTAGAGTTAGGTCTAATCACAGGGAAAATCCCCCAACAGTTGCCACGGAAATATAGGAAATCTGCCTCTGAAGGAAGTAACTCCCCCGTGCTAGAGATGCTGAAGCAGGGCTGACCACCACTGGGAGGGAGGCAAGGAGGGGATGAGTCCAGATCCATGACAAGAGGTCAAAGCACCACTGGGGGTTGAACTGTGTCTTGCAAAACAGGATTATGTTCAAGTCCCCACTCCCACTAGTCCCTTACCCGTGAATGGGCCTTATTTGGACATAGTGTCTTTGCAGACGTTCAAGTTAAAATGAGTCCTACTGAATTTGGGTGGGCTCTAAATCCAAAGAACAGGTGTCCTTCAAAGAAGAGGGAAATCTGGACACAGACACACAGAGGGGGGGGCACTATGTTAGATGCAGGCAGAAGCTGGAGTGATGCAGCCACAACACATGGAAGTCCAAAAATAGCCAGCAGTCACCAGAAACCAGGGCAAGGCAAGAAAAGATTCTTCCTTAGAGCCTTCGGAGGGAACATGGCCCTGCCACCTCCTTGATGTGAGACTTCTAGCCTCCAGAACAGTAAGAGAATAAATCTGTTGGTTAAAGCCACCCAGCTGGTGATCAAGTGCTACTGCAGCCCTGGGAATGAACACGTATACCAGCGCCTGAACCTGGTGACGCTCCCTCTACGTCTTAGGAACCGATGGTTGTTTTCCATGCGAAAATTGTGATGAGGCACTAGCATGAATTCTTGAATCAGAGGAATTTCAGGAAACTGCTCTAATTTTGTTCTCTTTTTAACTCATTCCTGCACTGATTGGACAGTCTCTATGTACTTAATATGTGACAAGAATTCTGCTAAGGCTGGAGGACACAAGGATGAAAGAGACACGATTCCTGCCGTCAGAGAGCTCACCTTCCCCCTCCGACCATAACTAGACATATGTCTGCACATCAGTGACGGGGGTGGTGACAGAAGCATTTACAAATACAGAGATGAGGAAAGGCAATATCGGTCACCCGTGACAGTGCATAACAGGGGAAACTTTTATATCTACACTAGACCTTTAAACACAGGAGTTCTCCTGGTGAACAAGGTAGGGAAGCAGCCCATGTCCAGGGCCTAACTCCTCCAGATCCGCGTAAATGTGGAGCAAATGGAGGGACAAGAAATAGTCTCACAGGCATCTCAACTTGAATGAAATCTAGTCCAGGAAACCTCACAGGTGCTCGGTTCTTTCCAAGTCCAAATTTTAGAAGCCCGTTCAGTGACTTCCCTCCCACCCAGAGCACTATGTCATCTTCATGTGTCATTCCAGAGTCACCAGACCTCCACATTCTGTCCCCTACACTGGTTATATGCCCACCTTGCGGTTTTAGTGGGGTTATCAAAACTTCGAACACTCGCTGATGAAAGCTGAACAGAAGACACATCAGATGGTTTCCCCCACCCCCAACAGACCTCTAAACCATTCATTTCCCCTCACTCCGGCATATGGAGGCAGAGATGAAACTAACAGCTGCTTCCCAACAGTGGAGGAGCATGGGAGGATGTCAGAGTGTCACACTTGACAGCTGCGAGCATCCTCAGAACGCAATTACATAACCTCTTGCATTTAGAGCTTCCCGTTTCCCGAGCCCTCTCTCAACTCGCTGGGTATTATTCTTACAGCAACCCAGGGAGCTGAGCGGTGTCAATGGGGCTAAAAGGAGGCCAAGGGGTTAGGTGAACCACTAGTTAGAGGCTGACTCAGATTTGATCTCCGTCTCCTGCCCCCAGGATGCTCTTGCCATTACGGCTTTGTATATTTTTCTTTTGAAGCATGTAACAGAGCTTCTGGGATTGAAAATAGTTCAGCAGGAGTACATGGAAACTACTCCAACCACATGGCTGAAGAGTCCAGTGGAAGCACAAAAAGAGCAAGTCCTGCTTTCCTTCATCTTACAAGTAAGGTGTTCATGCACACAATTGAAAAGACCACACATCTGCATTCTTGATGTGGGAATCTTAAGAAATGAGTCAAGGGAATTCGAGTTGTGGGACGCATTAGTGAGGACAGAGCTAAGGAAGCAGACCTGCCCTACCAGGCCCCTCCAGTGCCTCCCCAGCCCCCATGCCCCATCATTCGTTCTTCCGTGTTCAATATAGGACCATATCTGTCTCCTGTAAAACAAAACAAACAATACAAGCGCAAGTTACTGCTATCAAGAGTTTAATGATGCATCAACTCATCAAAAACTGAGAACAAAGTACCACCCCTTGTACCTCATGAATTTTTCCTTAAATTTCATTATATTAAGCTAATTGCTCATTTCCAGGACTCAGAGTTTCTCCCAAATATTCATGTTAAGAAAGCTGTAAACTTAAATGTGGACTAAAACCACAAGGTAGGAGAGCTCACAGGAGTCACATTCTTCCCGTCAGCACCGAGAGTATCACTGGCATTGTCCCTGTGCGAGGACTAAAAAACAAAAAACATCAAACAGATCGCATCTTCTGGATGTCTCTGTAATTAAGAAGGAAATTAATACAAAGCAATAAATAAAGGTTACATTTAATTAATCTCCTTACCTCCTCCTACCCCCTAGCCCAAAAAGTGTGTTCTAAAGGATGTCTTTGTGCCTGGTGTATAACGTTAAAGACGCAGTGCATCTCAACACACACAGGCACACTCACATATACACCCACTTGCACATAGGATTCCGAACTGTAATTTTCCAGATAGCCCAGACTGATGGATTCTCAACTCCTTGAACTGTCTTGCATCTCCATGAAGATAGTGCCTGCCCTTGGGGCATTTGGGTGATCACATTAGGACATTACAAACCATCTGTCCTCACACCAGGTATAAGTCACTCAGAGGAGAGAAGAAAGTTCCCGTCTCCAGGACAGGAGAGCTCACTTGTTGCTGGAAAAATTGCTGTAACCCCCTGCGCCACCCTCTCTGACCATCTCCCTCCTCCTGCCCCACACACCTAGAAACAGAGGTCAAGCCCTGAGTGAGGGAAGGTGGTAAATTTTCCCTCCTCCCAGAAGAGGGAGGGAATGGAGAGGGATTGGAGGAAACTACTTCCTGTCCCTCTCGAGGGCATGTGCCCGCACCAGCTGGCACCAACCCACAGGTTGGAGGCAAATAATAAACTCAGCATCCCTGCCTCACAGAAGCCTCAGAAACAATAAGTTATTTTAAGCCACTAGGTTTTAGGGTGGTTTTTATGCAGCAATCAACAACTGAAAGGGGGACGAATAAAAGCCCTTCCAGCTCTAACAATTGTGACCTTTGTGCATCTCTGTGGTGCTCCACTTCTCATCCTGTCCTCACCAGGGCAGCCAGATCTGAAGTCTGGTGATGCTGGACCATCACCATCTCAGTCTTCCCCATATAACAAGATTTCACTTAAAGAACCACTCTTTCCCTACTCTCAGTCCACATAAAAGAGGCTCCCATTGCTCCAGAGGTAATCCCACCCCCTATGCCCATTGGCCTGATCATTCCTCTAATCACAGGGATTGATTAGAGGGGAGGTAACTGCCTCACCCAAAGCCAAGGAGGCACAATAAGGCTTTTGCCAGGAATTCTGGAGAAGAGGCTGAGCTTCCCAACCCTCCCCATACCACCACCGAACTTGAAACAGAGAGGAGGCAGGTAGAGAAACAGCAGAGAATCTCTCTGAAATTCAGGGAGCAACACAATGAGAGATAAAGCCAGAAAAAGGGATGAAATGAGGACTGATGACATCATTTGACTCTCCTCATCAAGCCAGCCCTACCCCTGGACTTGTCAGGGACACAGGGCAATAAAGTCACATTTTGCTTAAGCGAGTTTGTATTGAGCTGATATTTGGCTGCTGCTGAAACTCCTGACAGGTGATGGAGAAGGGGCATCACTGGCACTTGCTCCTTTCCATTCTTAGCCAAGCAGTCTTCAGTGGCAAAGAAAGAATTCATCTTAAAAGGGAGGAAAGGACCCACAGTCAAAAATTTTTGGCATATCAGGGCTTCCATTTCTGGTCTTTGAAGTGCAAAGACTGGACAGAGCTATGTCCAGGGAAGGAAGGATTCCACCATTCCAAGGATTCTGAGTGCAACCCTTCCATGCCATTCACTGCCACATACAATCATGAAAATCTGGAGGCCATCCAGCAGACTGGTTTGAATGGGTAGCTAAGCAAACTACCTTAGAAAGCAGAGTGGGAAACGCTGAAGCCAATGAATGTTAAGTTTGGGGACTATGCTACTAATTGAAAATGTGTTCATAAAATATAACACTAAGTGATTAAGTAGGCCACAGACTAGCTGTTAAAATGAATGTTCTGCACTTAGTAATAAAGAGGAAGAAAAAGAGTAGTGGGTGGTGGAGGAGATGGACACAGTGAATGAAACAATCCAGAATCGAAAAGGGGGCTCCAGCTGAGGGCTGATGGTCTAACCACCCTGTCTTTCCTCACACAATTATCCAGTCACTTAGTATGTGTCCGACCTGCCCCAGGTTCTAATCACAGTTGGGTTTGCTGGCAGTGCCAAAAGAAAGTGAAAGCTGCCGATTAACCAGATGAAACTCTTTGCTCTGTAAACCTCACCCCACAACAGCCCTTGACCTCAGCATGCACTTGGGACTATGGCCAGTTCTACAGGAAGGAAGAGTCAACTTCACCTGCTGCCATCAATGAGCCTATTCCAGTATGCACAGGCCAAGACCCCCAACCTGCCACTAACATCATGAATAATGGAAAATACCAGTGCTCTCCAGGCAACCCCAACACTGTCTACAGTCTGCTGAACTGAGCTCAGAACAGAAATTGAACAGCAGGAAATAGGGCAGCTGCAGAATTCACGTTATGTTAGAGGCATACAGCGCAATTCCTAAAGGACAATAAATTATACAATAATAGCACTTGAATGAATGATGCCTGAGTGGAACAAGGGCCTGAAATTTATCAGGATAGCTCAGTGACAAAGGCCAACAATAATCGTCATGAAATAAACTACACAACCAAATTCTGAGGATCTTGAGGCAGAACTGCTTAAGGCACACAGTGATCCCAAAACCATGCAATCGGGGCTGCCCCTCACTCCGGGTGCACAGAGAGGACCACCCAACGTGAGTCAGGACCCCTGGATCTGAATCCCACCTCCACTCCCCAGCTGAGTCTCCTGGTAAATGACATCCTCGGACTCTCAGCTTCTCACCCGTAAAATGGGTAAATAAACTCAAACATTTAAGGTATAATAAGTGCAATGAGTGAGCACACTGGATTAGCCGAGGGTTATGGTCCTACTATCCTTGTGCTTAAAAACACAAAACCCATGTTGAAACAGGCAGGTCCAAAGATAGTTTCTCATCAAATACCTTGTTAAGAGCAAAATACCTGACTTTCAAACTAAGAATGGTCGCCCATGGCTGTTGTAACTTGGCGCCTTTCTCCTTCCAATCAGCGTGGCATGACTGGTCATCTCCATCCCAGGAGCAAATATTCAATGCACCTTCTCAACCAGACACTATCCAGTTATCATCGGGAACATCTCTAAGTTGTGCAATGGGGATAAAGACCTCTGCTCTACCAAGTTCAGAGGATTCTATGAAGCCGTCACAGAGATCATGCCAGTGAAAATTCCCAATTATAAAGCTTCAGTTAACGTGGAAAGTAAACATGTTCATGAAGGCAGGGGCTGACTTGGTCACTTCTACATACAATTCACCTTCCACCCACCCCACCCCTGTGACAATCCCCTGGCATGAAAAATTGCAAATATTTGCAGATTGAAAATATGCAGGCTTATCTGAAAAGGAAGGATGCCAGCTTGTTTAAAGTTATAGTTATGTAGGAGTTGATGGAACCTGCTAAAAATGAATTACTAAGGTCAAAAAACTTGACTACTATAAAGCACACATTTCTTTCTTTCTTTTTTTTTCCCCCCCCAACAACTCTTTCCTGAGCATGCACTGTTTGCCAGGCACTGGGCAGGGTGATAGGGATACAACAGAAACAAGAGCACAGAATCTGTGCACATAGGAAGTATCTTCTATGGAGAAGGACTGACATTTTGTAAGTAATAATAACTCAGAGGTACGGATGTGGGAGCATAACAAAAATCTAGCTTCATTGATGGGGTCACGGAAAGACCTGAAGAATAAAGACAGGGAGAGGGAAGAGAGAGCACATTCTGAGGTCTGAGGTCTTGAGTAAGTCAATCAGGCGAAAGGACCTTGAAGGAATGCAGAGTGGAGACAGCGAAGAGTGTGGAGGCAGAAGATGAGGTGGGGAGGTGGGCAGACGCCAGGTGGTCCTTAAAGACCTGCTCACAGAGCTGATTTTTACTTTAATGATAGTGAGAGCCATAAAAGGTTTCAAACAGAAGACTGACAGGATAGGGACAAAACAGCTTGTGAGGACGGCAATTAACTAAGACTGCCTTGGCTGGTTCAAGGCACTTCAGTAACTGGAAGTACCTGTGGGTACTGGATAGGGATATCGTACAGTGCAGGGATATGAAGAAAAACAATGAAATACTGTGATAGATTAACGGTAGAGCTGACCTAGTCTTCTGACACAGCCTGGACAATTCACTCATTATTTTTAATAATCATAATCCAAGTTTGTCTCTCATAAAACTGAAATGTGGAAATAAAAGTTGCCTAGTTCTCTGGCTATTTAGATTTGGATAAAAGAAAATTTACTCATTTACTACTCAAACCCCCAACTGTTTCAAAAAAGGACCTGAGGCAGTTTACAATAAAAAAGGTCAAGAGAGAGTAAAGAGAGACCAACCCAAATGTACCCCAAGGCGACGGGGTGCTCATTGCTGGCCTTCAACACTCCCAGAGACCTCACAATCCAAAGGAACAAGGTGTGGGCTCTGGCCAGGCAGCTCAGCTGGTAGAGCATCATCTGACATGCCACGGTGGCAGGTTCAATCCCAGGTCAGGGCACATACTAGAATCAACTAATGAATGCAAAAATAAGTGGAACAAATCTCTCTGTCTCTCTCTCCCTCTCCTTTCTGTAAAAGCCAATTTAAAAAGGGGGAGTGGGGACAAGGCTCAGATTCTATGGCCAACATTTCAATACAAAGTAAAGAATTATGGGTAAGGGGACAGATGGAAAAAGGTGCAGAATCAGTGCATTCAGACTCATCTCTGGACAAGCCCCTCTCCCTCCAGCAGGAGAACAAAACAGAACAATGGAAAAAAATTGTTTGATAGCAGTAAAAACATAACGCTGTGTCCTTTGAAAACAGAGGACACAGCCAAGGATTCATTCAAAGGTGTGCTCGTATGTGCGCGTGCGCGCGCGCGCGCGCGCACACACACGGCCATTTGAGTTGCCACTTGATTCTGACCTCCATTCCCTTTTTCCCTGCGAAGCTCAGCGTAAGTGACTGATTCATTAGCTCCCCAATCCCAACAGATCCCCAAATCAGTAATGCTCGGCCAAGCACCAAAATCAAATTCACAAGTTCAGAAGGCACGTTTCCCAAAGTAAGTAACCCCATCCCTGTCCTACACACCGACCAGTGGAAGGAGTGCTTATGGACTTCACTCCCCATTCTTCAATAAGAAACCCCGCTCCAGCCCCATCTGCCTGCTCTCTTCCACCTTGACAATGGAAGGGTCACTTTACGTACAGTTACTATTGATATGATTACATTAGAATTGAGGAGCGATTACCAGTACTCAAGTGTGTAGCTCCCAGCACTGCAGGGAGAATGACAGGACGCGGTAAGTGGAAGAGTCATTGGACACTCCCCAACTTCACCATGTCACAGTGATGCAGACCCTGGCTTGTGGGGTCTGTGACATTGTGGATGAGACAACAAATTCACATGGACTACCAAGTCCTGTGGAGGAAAAGGGACCGAAGCGCTTCTCTCTCAAGAGAATAAAAAGCCTTGGCCCTTCTCTTCAGAAGCTTGTATTGCTTTTCTGGGCACATTACATGATGGTCCTCATCTACTATGCACAGGCTTACTTTAGGTGGTTACCTTTTACAGAAAACAAAGGAGAGGATGCTGCTAATCACATCACAGAAGAAGGATATTTGCAAATGCAAAGGGAAAAGTGGTTGAACTGGCTACACTCATCCTTGGGAGTTTTAGCACAGCCTTTCGGAAGTTAGAGTAAATACTTGCTGCCTCAATTCAAGGTGAAGGAGTTTTAGCAAAGAGCAAGTCTCAAAGTGGCCTAGATACAATGGCCTGATTCCCCACAGAAGAACCTGTCCATGGGCGTGGGTCCTGTGCATCTCCAAGTGGGAGTTGGGCCCACGCCACGCAGAATGGTCTCCTATATCACAGCACACAAAGGACAGTGATAACATCTGTGTGATACTGAGACCAACAGGAAGAGGCTGCCAGGGCCAGGAGTAACCAGTCTCAGGAGGCCTGCCTGCCCACTCCCCCTCCCCATCTATAGCCCATCCACTGCCCAGAACTGAAAAGTTCTGTCTGAAGGAACAACTGTGGTCAACTCAGTCTCCCTTCCCTTCCCTTCCTCCCTCCCCACCATTCAGTCAATTTCATAGCAGAAGAGACCAAGTGGCCCGCTTTGTGCCTCTCCCGCATCATTCTTCCCCTTCCACTCTGACCTACTGCCCTGGTCTGTGAGCTCACTCCCTGGGTAGAAGACCCCGGGTACATCGGCTCCCTTGTCTTCAGCACTGAGCACAAGGACTGCCTAACACACGTGAGGGGACTTAGAATGGCTCATTTTAAAATGTCTCCTCCCCAGCCCCTTTAGGTGAAGAGGTGCTTTACAGTCACAAGCACTAAAGTACCGCACCATCCTGGTGGTTTCCTTACACTCTGACCACACCTTTGTCCCTCCAGGAAACCCTCCTCCATTTATTTATCCTGATTTGGGTGTGCCACGTGTTTGCTCCTGAGACCACAACTGATACCATGCTGAACACATGAGAGAGTAGTTCTGTTACAGCAACAGGGTGGGAGCAAGCTGCGCCATGCTGTGGAGCTCAACGCTAGGTCTTATCTGTTGCCCGTTAATAAGTTACCCACCAACCTTTCTCCTGCTCTTCAAAAGGCAGCTTCATGAGAACTGACACCAGCACACCCAGCCCCCCACTGCCTCATAATACCATGCTGAGTCCCCGGCCTGTGTAAGATATTCAGCTGTTGGCAAATGAAACAATTGAGTGAATGAATAAATGAATAAACAAACAATATGGTAAAATGTTTGAAGGAAAAAAAAGTTAGAAAAGTGAATGTAAACCAGGATTACCATATGGACATGGAGAGAAAGAAAGTAAAAAAAAACACAAAGCTTGAATTTTATTGTTGTTATATAAAGACTGTGGGTGGATTTTTAATTTTTAATTTTTCATTAACTTTGCTTTGTTTATATAGCAATTATACTTCAAAGGGAAAATATTTTGTGTCACTGAAACCTGGAATGAAAATGGAAATGTAAAAAAGATGCATTTATATAGTTTACGGGTACACAAACAGAATACATTTAAAATAAACTTTTTCAAGAGACAACCAAATGTTTAAACATTAAAGTTGGTTCTCCCTCTGTACAAAGCTATTAAAGAGTAATTAAGACTTTCCACTGTGTTAAGTAACCACTTGCCCGACAAAGTTGCTGCGATCACGTCAAGGCAGGGCGGATGGAATCAAATGGCATGTAAACCCGGAACAGTCCCCACGGGGTTTATGGCCCTCACTGTCCCTGTCAGCAGGCCCTCCCAAGCGAGGGAAGTCATGGCTACATACAGTTATTTCTGCACCTTTTTCAGATGCTACTAAACCAACAAACAGGAGTGGAAACACTCCTAGACAGATGGTGGAGACTTAGGTACCAGATCCAGGTCAGCCGGTAAGTAGCTATGTGACCCTAAGCACTGTCTTCATGCATAAAATCAGATGTTCCTCGGCAAACCTGGGAGTCCCTGTGGTTCTGACATTCTACGTTCACTGCCTGCGGTGTGAGGATACCTGATGGCAAAGGCAGAACGTCAATATAATTTCTTGGATCTTCCCCAGGCACTGACATCCCATAAGCCCAATGCCATGTGCTCCATCTCCCACGGAAACTTGTTCCCCTTTGCTCTCCGCACTCCTTGTCTGTGAATGGCTCCACCAAGTGTTCCTGTGCCCGAGACCTTGGATTTTTGCCTCTCCTTACCATTCACATCAAAAACACTCAACTGATCCATTTTACCTTCTAATTCTCTCTTGAACCTGTCCACTTTTCTCCATAACAGGCTCCCATAGTTTCTCTCCTGGACTACTGCAATATATTCCTCCTTTAGTCATTGCCACACACTGCCTTCAGGAGCCACAGTAGTCTTCCAAATGTGCATTTCACTCTGCTGCTTAAAACCCTTTGATTGCCCTATTTCTTGAGGTTGATGCCCTATATTTTGAGGTTGGTGCACAAGGCTCTTGCCCCTTCTTCCTCTCAGCCTCACACTTGTTGCCACTCCTTCCATTTGTCCACTGTCAGTCATACTAAGCTGCAGGTGACTCCCTAGGGGCTTTTCACTGGGCTCCTGGCCTTTGAGTATAATACGCCCTCTGGCTGGAATGCTCCTCCTTTCCCCCCCTTCTCCTCCTTGGTCTAGCTACTTCCTACAACTGGCCTGGTGTTCAAGCTCCAGCTTTCTTTAAAATCTTCCTTAGGACTACAAAACTGGGTAAGGTGCTCTTCCTAAGCGCTCTTGTAGTACCTGACACTAATTACTCAGGATGGTAGATGTCCGTCTGGCTCCTGAGTGAAAGAAACTTGAGGGCAGAGACTTGCTCGTTATTTATTTCCAGGACCTAGAGCAGTGCCTGACCATGGTAATTAACATACATCCATGAACAACAATGAGCACAAGAAAAGAAGGGAGGATGGGGTGGAAAGCAACCAATTTTTAGGCCAGCCTAAGACTCTGAGCTACTCAGAACTCGTACTAGCCAGGACCCAAGGAGTCCACAAAGGCCTCAGCTACTCATTTCTATTTTCTTAGTTTCTTAGAATTTCAGAGATCACCATATCTAGTTGGGGGGTTTTGTTTTTTAAGCAATTTTAATTAATTTTTTTTAACTTTTCAATTACAGTTGACATTCAATACTATATTAGTTCCAGGTGTGCATTTACTGGGCACTTATGTAACTTATGAGTGGAGTCCCCCCAGTAAGTGTAGAGCCACCTGACATCACACAAAGTCAGTACAACATTCCTGACTACATTCCCTATGCGCCCTTTACAACCCACCTATTATTTGTATTCACTGTACTACCCTCGAACCACTACAGATGACTCCAAGCTCATCTTAATAGAATACCCATAACTATCTAGCTCCTAATTTGTTTTAAAAAAATGATGTTAAACTTTCAGGGCAATGAAATCTGACACTCATTCTGAGTGTTGAGAGCCAGTCCAAACTAGTTATACCCTCCACCAAACAGGTCATGCGTGTACCTTCCCCATATGGAAACTTCCTTCTTGCCATTCCCACCTCTCCACTCTGAGCTCTGCGCACCTCGAGTACAAGCTCATCCATCAAGGCTCCCCTGGCCATCCACATCTGTAGCACTAGAAGCAGAGTTCTCTCACTGTCCGCCCGCATGCCTTCATACAGAGATCTTCCCACGGGCTACATGTTCCTCTGTAATTACTCAACTGTACATTGTTAATCTGCAGTTACATACTGTGTGTGCGTCACTATCGGCAGTTAATGTATGCCCAAGGCATCTAGCTCAAACTCCTAGCCAATGCATCTTTATTAACAAGAATAAGTAACAACTGAATGATACCAGGCACTCAGATCAGAGGACAAGGGGGTTTGGTAAACTCACATGCAAGTATTCCGGACTGAGGCATATGCTGCACAGGTCTTTCATTCCAGAAGTTTCCATATTTAAATTCTGATGGACATTTTTGTTGTCAAAACCCAAAGGGCCAAAGATACCTGCGGTTTGGAATTTGAGGTTCCCAAGTAAAGTATAACCTCCCTTTCACGCAAAGCTAGAGTGGGGGTGGGGGACCCTAAGGGGCAGCACGATGGTGGTGAGAGGACTTGGAAGAGGCAGGGGCTGCCCTGCTGACATCTGCCTTCCAATAATCCCTCCCCATCTCCCACCACCCAAAATAATTTCAAAAGGCTTTTTGACTCTGTGGTGTATTATCTACTCACGAGTTCCCTCTCCCCAAGCCGGACTAAGTCATTAAAAAGGTGGACACAGATGAATACCTTTGTAGGCCTTTCTCCCCCTACAGAGACTATTGGACAGGGATAAAAAGCTTAACAACTTCTTTGATACCAGTCTCTGCCTATTACCTCTTACAGAATAAGGACTTATTCACCAGCATCTTCTCATCTAGTTGGCCCTTTCATGAAAAAATAACTTTTTATAGCTTTAAAAAGCATCCATTAAGTGAAACCTTTGAATGTCTGCATTTATATGAACTCTGCCTTGCAGACCTCTTAAGTCCCCACTAGCATTCACGCTGCTCACATGGTGGGTGCTTGTGCTGAAGAGCAGGATTACTGTGTCAGCAAAATTCTAAGGGAGCCCTCCCACACCAAAAAGATGGAAAAGGGTGCTAAAGGGGCAATGGCCAAACCTACTGCAGGTCTTCCTTATCTCCCTAAAATTCACATAGATTCTAAAATACACACAGCAGTTACCGACTAGAGCTGAAGGTTAAAGATACCACAATAAACTGAGTCTTGGGCATTAGCGGGGTAATTGGAATCAAGAATGACTCTCATTGCCTACAGCAATACTTAATAGAGAGAGAGGAGAGATTCCAAGGGACCCCAGAGCATGTGTGACTGTCTTTAAGCCAGATGCCACCAGCAGAAGAGTTGGCAGCACAGACCATCTTGAAATAAAGTTCTCCCTGAGGTCCTCAGGAAGATGCATGGACAGGGTCCATGGCTGCTCCCAGCACTAACCAAGACAACAAAGCATGTGAGCAAATGTACTGACTGGAACAAACCCCCATTAGGCTTCAAACAGGCATCTCCTTCCATCTCCATATCTGCTTCAGGCTGATTAGTGAAATTATAATTTCTGCTGGAAATTAAAGAGTGATTGGAGAGGTTATGCAAATAGCGGATCCCAAGAGAGGAAACTTCATCCTGTGGCAGGTTGAAAGTAGGAAGAGCCAAAGAAGAGGGGGGTGGGGGGACAGTTGGAAGCAACATTAAAAAAATAAAAATAAAAAAAAAGCAACCTTTCTTAATCAACTCCTAGATAAGAGCTTTTAAACTGTCATAGAGAAATTTCTCCCAAAGCAAATAAATCTTTAACTGATTAATGTCACAAACAATTAAAATAGACCTTTATGGTAGAGAACGTCCATAGCAAGAAAGCCTTTTAAGTTTTCCCTTAAAACCACTGAGCGTCAGCTTCAGCACCTGGCCTAAGGCCAAATCCTTCAATTGCCAAACCTCTGAGGATGGCCAGGGAAGGGGAGGGTGAGCTTCCTGGGGGGTGGGGAGGAGGGGTGTGGATTATAAGATCCTGAGCCCTGGGCTCTCAGGACTTTGCTGCAGGAGGGACTGCAGTAGCCCATCCCACGCCAATGGCCACTGAACCATTCCACACACAATGACAAAATCCACTGTTTTGGGCTGGGTTCTCCAAAAGCAGAAACTGAGATAGAGTGTGGGGTCAAGATATTTATTAGGAATTGATCTTTGCAAAGGAAAGTAGGAGCAGATTAGGAAGAAGAAGAGATAGAATGCCAAAGCAACCACGCACCTCAGCTTATCGGTGGGCTGTTCTGGTATCTGCGGAGACTTAATACTCCGTATCACCAGATGACACCAGAGGCATGTGCCCCAGGAAGGGTATGGTCAGCGGACAGCAGCTCTCTGCACAAGCAGCCCCTCCAGGAACTGACAGCTTGCACAAGGCTGTCTGCAGTCCTCCTTCTACCCAACTGCCAGCAAGCCCCTCCCTCAGAGGAAACCCAAGTGGTGCATCTCTGCCGTTAGCACGCCCACCTCTTCCAAAATCATAGCACATCTTTATACTTATGATTAACTTTAAGAATACTAAAAGTTTAAGTTGTACTACTAGGGATATATTAAAATGAGTAAAATACAAACCAAAAGGAAAATATTTCCATTTGTATTTTAAGTGGACACTCACTTTTTCAGATTAAAGGAAAATCAATGACAAAAGAATGTTTGGTCAGCCCATTAAGTTGAAAGTATAAAAATATATACATTTGCATCTGTATATAAATACAGATGCAGATGCATATACTTATATAGAGGATGGTCTAGAAGAACATTCCAATACTGTTTAGTATACTCATCTTCAGGTGCTATGATTTTGGAGGATTTTTGCTTTCTTATTATATCTTTCAGTATTAATTGAATTTCCTGTAATAAGACTCTATCTTTGTAAACAGACACAAAAATGCAAACTCAAAACAAAGCAACCTCTCTGGGGGACCTCTACGTCCCACCCACGACTCCAGGTGAGAACTACACTCTAGAAGAAGGAACCCAGGAGTCAAAACCTCAGGCCCAGTAGTAACTTACCTCAGAGAACAAAAGCTGATCTGTACCTCAGTTTCCCTACCTGTTAGCTGGGAGCGGGGGAACGTTGAAGAGCTCTAAAACTCCTTGCAACTTGATGTTTTATGGTTTAAAGACAATGTCAGCCATTCCCCAACCCCATTATTTTTTGAAATGAAAAAGTAAATTGAACTGACACACAACCAAAATACCCTTAATAAATGTGTATATATATTTGCTGTAAGAAAACTGTACTGACAGCCACTGTACTTTGAGCTATTGGTTATCAAAACCCTTCTGAGGAGAAAGAAGCAGCTACTCTGGCAGGTCTTTGCTCCAGAAGGTGCTGTAGTTTATGTCACAAACTGGTCAAACCAAGAATGAACACATCTGTACCTGTGGAAGCAAACAGAGGGAGGCCTGTGGAGATACCTGGCAGGTCAGGCCAACGGAAGCCCTCCATGTTGGATGGCAAAATCTTGATTCTGTGAAATTTGATCACTAGAAAGGTAGAAATGGGGCATAAAGAAGAAGTGGCATCAGTGTTTGTCTGCTCTCATTGTCATTCCCTGCAATATTTGTGTTTTATGAGACCCAAAGGGAATGTGAGCTCCAAAAGATCATTCCCGTTGCTTCTGATTCCTGAAAACAACTCCCCGCCTCCCTCTGAGGATGTTCATGGAGTAGCCTCTGAGGCCCAAGAGAGCAGGAGCGCCTGTCTCATTCACTGGCACCTCTCTAATGCCTTCCCTACTACACAGCACAAAACTGACATTCGATATTATTAAACAAAATAAACAAATAAATGAATGCATAGGCTCCTTGGCTAAATGCAATGACACTAGAGATAATAGAAAAATATTATGCAATGCTTGGAAATAAAGCAAAAGGAAGGCAGTGTGTAGTTTCAGTACCAGACCGGAATATTATCTAACAGACACACTCAAGGATTATATGGTTCTCTAAGATGTATCTGGTTTGATGGACTAATTACCACTGATTTGGATTTTCAGACTCTGTGAAGGTTCATGTTAACTTGTCCATTTTTATTCATTATAGATGCATAAGATTTCTAATTGTTAGAAATGAGAGCCCCAAATATAATTGTTTTATTGCCCTGTAGGACATTAACTAGTTTTGTATCTAACCTAGCAATCTTATTCCAATATTCTTCAGTGCTTATAATCACACAGTTCCTCCAATGCTTTTGAACCAACTTTATCTTTCTACTGGTTCCCTTATTTATGAACTAAACACTTCTTTGACATGTGTGAGTTTTACATTTGTATGAGTGTCATATTTATAACTTTTTTAAAAAAATTACACATTGACAGGAGAAATACAATAAAAAAAATCTAGTTTCCTCACCCAGCATGGAAGTAAATCATGTTGACAAACATTTATATTTCAGATTAGAAAGGATAGTACTGAAGATAGATATAAAGAGATACCAAAGTATAGAGAATTCAAAGGATTGCTTCTAGCTTAGTTCACAACTAGGTTCTATGGGTATTGTAAAGAATATAAATCCTTGACAGTCTCTAGAAGGAGAAGGAGAAGGAGAAGGAAGCAATCCATTCGAAGAAGGTACCTATAAACACTACACAGCAGCTGTAAGCTCTGCTGCAGTTTTGTGGGAAGGGTCAGGGAGACTGAAATTTCAGTCTCAGGGATGCTATTGTGAAATGAGTCGGTCCCTCTGAATCCCAGTTCCCAGCTACAGAGTTATGTGATTATTAAATAGTTCTCTGACTTGAAAGAATTCATTCACCTCTGTTACAGCTTTCATTCCATGTAGAGGCATCTCACTGTGCTAGCCAGAGACAGGAGAGTCTTTCATTTGCTTTAAAAAAAGAAAAAAATCCGTTCTGTTAATGATGGCACTGCTGCCTGAAAGCACCGGTTGATTCTGGATGAAATCTCACAATCCTCTCAGGTTTGGTCTGTGTGTATGGTTGTTTCTGGGTACCTGAGACTCCTTGTCACAGCAAAACAGCCAGACATGACTCAAAATCACCTAAGAGTCACAAGAACACAGATTCATACACATGAAAAACCAAGTTCAAAGTCTTAATATGGGAATACATCAGATACATCAGATGAAACATCCCCTTACTTTTCAAAGTCAGGACCCAGAGTCTATGCAATGATGCGCAGAAGTGAACTGCATTTTCTTAGTTACTACTGTTTAAAACCTAAACCAATCACTCCCTAACTTCCCCACCACACAAACACACTAACTCATTCTGTGATTTTGCACTAGCCCTCCTTTTTAACTACCTGCAACTGAAAATGAAAGTGAACTACAGCAGTGGCAGCAGGCTGAGCTAAACAGCGGTACCATGGGCTTATTTCAAAACCGGCAACTGTCCCCATCCTGATCAAAGTCACACAAACTTGGAGGCTGCACTGAGAATCTCTCTCTTACCCACGACGCTGCCTCCCCGAGAGCACCCACCATAGCACCCTGCACAGAAGAGAACTCGGTAAATATCTGATGAACACGTGAATGAGAGGACAAATCCATGAATCACTTAGAGAGAGAAAGGACAGTCTCATTCCTAAAGCGGTAAAACCTGATACAGACAGATTTAATGCCATGCAAGAGCCAGGAAGCAATTCTTCTGCTACACCTGGCACGACTCAGACCCCTACCAGATAATTATATATTTCTGGAAGATTAGAGATTTTTGAGAGTTGAGATAAGAGCAATAAGCATGTTCAAGGGGACAAAAACCAGTTCTGTGAGGGAAATAAAATCATAATTGCAAGGGTTCAATGAGATCAGAGGCAAACCTTCGGGCTGTCTTCAGGTACCGGATATGACTACATTGTAAGCTCAACTTAATTACTAACAATAAAACACCCACCACCAAGGGACCGTGATGCTAGACAACCTGCAGAAACAGCACATTATTTAAACTCTTGGCAAGGAGTATTCTATCGTTTTCGTCAGTATGGCTTCATTAACGTTTCTGCTCCCCACCCCCAGCATACACACTTGGTTGTAAAAGCCTAAATCTTCCTGACTGTCAAAAAGAACATCCACAGTGATTGGTTTCAGTTCCATACTCATGAATAAATATCTTATGCGTGACCTTTAACAAACCCTCTAGGCAAGGATTATCGTTATGAGACTGGTGACGGGTGACCGGTTGTCCGCACGGGCACAGCAGCAGCGGGATGTGAGGAAGGCCACGGTGAAGGGAAAGGCGATTGACGAGCAGCAGCCCTCCAGGAAGGCCCAAGAAGCCCTGCTCGGTGATCTCTAAAACCGCCACCTGTGTCAGAGGACGCGGAAGCAGCGCGATCCACAGATGGGACAGCGGGACAGCGACAAATGAAAGTGAGGGCAGGGGGCAGGCTGTGTGCGATAAGGCCACAGCAGACCCAGCACCGCATCACCTCGAATCTTCCTTGGAAGCAGCAGAAGTACAAATTCCAACAAAATCTTTAAAATGGTCCTGGCCCACATTACAGCTCTCTGGAACTTCACCAGCCTCTGCACAGATACGGTGGGAGGGCCCAGAAAACTAGTTCAAATTTTGGATAAATTCACACACTTCACAAGTGGCTCCTTTTAATTTTTTTTAATGTCTTTAATTCTACTAGGAACCTCACCAGTTAAATCATTTTCATAATTTTTTGTACTTTTTATGATGAGCTGGGGTATAAATAAATCATACTTACTAACGTTTTTTGAGTATTTGAGCTCCCAAAATATTGCACATAAATTGATCAGTTTTTTAAAAGTATTTGTTTTGCAATATTTCCAAACTACATCACAGAAATAATACCATGAACACCCATGCATCTGCCAGGAAGCATTAGCAAATCTTAACACTTTGCCACAGTTTCTTCAGAATAAAATTCAATAATAAAAAACTGGAGAGTCAGTTATTCCATTCTATTCCCCTGTCATTTACAGAGGTGGTTACTACCCTGAAATGTGCAGATATCATTCTCAAGCAGTTTTTCATACTTTTACTACACCTGTGTAGTGACAAATAATTTATAGTATTGTTTATGGTTTAACACTAAATAAATGGTGTCATGTGGTAAATCATTTTGTAACTTGCTTTTCTAAACTTTATGTTTTTGAGATTGACCCACGTTGGAAATATGACTAGTTCATTCATTCTAATTGCTTGCTATATGATATTCCAATTTAATTCAATTCTCACAGGAACCTTGTGCCTGAAATGATGAGAGCAAATATTTTGCCGAGAACTAAGAAGCAATGACTGACTCAGACTTAGTTCTTCTTACACAAAGTTCATGCTCTTTTTCCAGAAAAACTCTTGACTTCTGAAAGTAGAAGAAGACTGGAAATTACAAAATCTTTACACAAAATCCTGCCAGGAGACAGGTCAGGAGAAAAAGAAAAGCCTCCATTCTCACCACTGTGTCCAGATTCTTTTTTTTTTTTTTTTTTTTAAATTAAGATTTTATTCACTCGTTTTCAGAGAGAGGGGAAGAGAGGGAGAAAGAGGTGGGCAAAATCATCAATGTGAGAGAGAAACATCACGCTTCCAACCAGGGACCTGGCCCAAAACCCAGGCACGTGCCCTGAGTGGGAAGCGAACCAGTGACCTTTCCGTTCACAGGCCGGCGCTCAATCCACTGAGCCACACCGGCCAGGGCTGTCTCTAGATTCTTCACAGGACAAACAGAGCCACTAACTTCCTGTACGGAAGATGCTGAACCCAATGGCTTCATTTCATTAAGTCAAAGTGCAATCTGGGAAACTTGAACAGTAACCCAGTAATTTGATGCTACAAAAGAGATAATATTAACTTTTTTCAAGTGTGACAATACTGTGGTTATGTTAAAAGGAAAGAGATGTCATTTAATGTCTGTAGAGTTTCAGTTTTGCAAGATGAAGAGTTCTTGAGGTTGGCTGCACAAAAATAAACTAACGTGCACTTAAAAATGGTTAACACGATAGATTTTATGTTATGTGTATTTTACCACAAACGTTTGAAAAAGGGACAAAATGTATGTAGGGATAAGTTCTATGCCTGGGGTTTGCTTTAAAATAATCCAGGGTGTGGTGAGGATTACTGAGAAAACAAAATCAATTGAGTTGCTAACTGCTGTGGCTACGGGCTAGGTAATGTGGGTTTAATATGCTAGACTCCTTACTTTTATGATTAAAGTTCTCAAAAATAAAAAGTCTTAAATAAGGGTTTAACCCAAACAAAAAATAATTTCATCTCATTAACAAGTTGTTTCACTTTTAGATAGAAATAAAAAGCAGCATATTTTCAAATGCGAACAGTCCGACACCTCCTTCACCGGCTGTGGTGCTAGAATGGACAGTGCTGGTCAAACCTGATGGGCACAGGATCCGCCTTGGGGCCTTGTTAACATGTGGCTGCCAATCAGCAGGACTGGTGATGCGGCCGCCATGGGTCACCCATTAAGTGGAAAGGCAAGAGGGGACCTACAGGCAGGGAGCAGACATTTATTTGCATGGGAAGATGCTAGCGAAGCTTTACTTAGATTGCTTCTCTGGGGGCAAGAAGGGTACCCACACTGCTGCCCTGTCCTGGAGAAAGGTCCCCCCCACTCCTTTGCACCCCAACACCAGGCCTCACTGTTCACCCAGTGGCAACCACCAAGATGGAGGGCAGTACAAAACAAAAGCATCCTAGAAATTGGACTTGTTTTTTCAGGGTCAGCCGTGTACATCTAAACTCATTAAGTAACAATAAAAAATCACTGCCCTGAGAGATTTCAGCTCCAGAATCTATTAAGTAATGACTCAACCAAAGGTACAAGGCCAGAAGTCAAAGTTCAGAGGCCCAGGAACACATGGGAATCATTAACATACTGTAAGAAGGTTAAAGAGCAAACTCACTTGGAAACTGTGGTAAATTCCATCTGAGAAAGAAATAAAATCCATTTACATGTGCCCATTCCTGAACAATCATCAAATCTCTGAAGAACCAATAAAAGAATTTATACCTATAAAAACCTTGTCCACAAAATACAATTAGTTCCTCCAAGGTTTTATGGTCATCACAGGGACCTGATAAAAATCTTCTGTCCTTAGAGACTGCTCCATTATCTGTTAGACCACCATGCCCAGAGGGCAGGGACTGCAACTCAGGATTCCCTGGGTTAGCCTGGCCAGTGTGTGATTCAACAGTTATCACAGCATCGCATAGTTTCCATTTGTTGAGAGCTTGCTGAGTGCTACATAAGCACTAAATACCTTACATGACTTATTTCACTTAAAATGACGTCTTTACACATTGTCTTTTGAAATCTAATTATAAGCTTCTAAATCCCTCCATTCTTTGCAAATATTTTTCCTAAAATGTTAATTCTTGGTTCTCTCCACAGGGTGTGACGTGACAGGGAAGGCACCATACCCTCTGCCCTGAGAATTCCAGGTCCAAGCTGCCCAAAGTCCAAGCTGTCCAAAGTCCAGAGGAATGAATCACACCACCCCTCCCCTCGCCAATCACACAGGCATGACAGGGACTGGCCCGCGGAGGGGGTACAGAAGAAACCCACACTCCCTGCCTTCAACATACAATGCAACGGAAAAGTCACCAGCAATAAAATGGAAATATATTTACTTGACACACACAGTAGTTTCATTAGAACAGGCAGAGGGAATCCTTCTGAGAAAAGGATTAAGGAAGTCTCCATTAAAATAATTTTCAGGCTGCACCCTGAAGTACAGGTACTTATAATACACAAAGAAGGAAAACAGGGACTAAAGCACTGAAGCGTGTGAGAACCTAGACCAGTGAGCGGCGTGGAATGGCTGGGATGCAGAGAGGCAGAGTGCTGGAGCTCGCTGGAGAGGGGAACTCGATGAACTGGTAACTCGGAGAGGTTTCTTGGCTCTGAATGTCCAAATTCGCACTTAATGTGAAATGTTTACTTAATATGAAATCTTTCTTTAAGTTTTGGCGGGCTTAGCCCCAGAAGCATTTCCTTAGGGCCATAGCCTGCCGGGAAACTACAAGACACCTGTGCAGGTTAGGCCGTACCTGGCCTACCTGTCTGCCCCAGGATGACAACAAAACACATCCACAGTTTCAAGAGGCATGTTCCAGGGAGGCTCACAGAGCCAAAGCTGCCATCCAACATACTGAATGGAAAAAAAGAAGCAAAAACAGGCATCCAGAGGACAAAGACTTGAAAAGTATTTTATAGATTTGCAAGGTGTGTCCCCTAACAGTAAAACATTATGGTAAAGGTTTTCATCCACAATAAGAAATAACTCTACCATTCTTAAGGTTAAACCCAGCCCAAACCCTCCGACAGAAAGACTTCAGGAGCAGAACACCCACATCCGGAGAGATGACACTGAGTTTAACAAAATAAAATAATAAAAATGCTTCTCAGTCAGTAAGAAACCCAAAGGAACCCAAAGTTTCAACTTCAGAAATGTCTTCTCAAGCGAAGAATGGATTTCAAGGAGTAAGAGAAGTCCAATGTTATTTCTGAAACTACAGCTAGTAGAAAAATAATTTTTTACTTTTTTTATCCTCACCCAAGGATATGTATACTGATTCGAGAGAGAGAGAACGAGAGTGAGAAAGAGAAAAAAAGAAAGAAAGATCCATGTGTGAGAGAGAAACATCGATTGGCTGCCTCCCACACACACCTCAACCAGGGATCAAACCCACGACCTTCCGGTGTAAGGGACAACGCTCCAACTAAGGAGCCACCCAGCCAGGGCTCTTTTTATTTTTACTTTTTAATTTCCAGAATACACAGAAACAAGAGCAACCTTTTCTTGGCATTCGTAACAGCTCCTTGGAATAAGTAACTGAAGAATGCTCCTGTCTCCAACACAGGAGAGGTGTGAGGATCAAATATTTATTTATTTTTGAAGTAAAAATGTTTTGCTTTTTTAAAATATACTTTATTGATTATGCTATCACAGTTGTCCCAATTTTCCCCTTTGCTCCCCTCGACCTAGTACCGCCCACTCCCTCCAGCAATCCTCCACCCTTAGTTCATGCCCATGAGTCATGTATATAAGTTCTTTGGCTTCTTCATTTCCTATACTGTCCTTACCATGCCCCTGTCGATTCTGTACCTACCTATTTATGCTTCTTAGCCCCTGCACCTTTTCCCTCATTCTCCGCCCCCCACAGCTGATAACCTTACAAATGATCTCCATCCATACCTATCATTCTGTTCCTGCTCTGCTTGTTTGCTTAGATTTTTAGACTCAGTTGTTGAGAGTTGTGAATTTATCACCATTTTAATGTTAATAGTTTTGATCTTCTTTTTCTTAAATAAGTCCCTTTAACATTTCATGTAATAATGCCTTGGTGATGATGAACTCCTTTAGCTTTACCTTGTCTGGTAAGCATTTTATCTGCCCTTCCATTCTAAATGATAGCTTTGCTGGACAGAGTCATCTAGGTTGTAGGTCCTTGCTTTTCATCACTAAAAGCAACTTGTTAACAGTGACATGCAGACACTAACCAGAAGTTTCATCATTGTGTAGTCTATTTCCACAGATCACACTTGCCAGGGGAAATCCCATCAGAAATAAAAGGACTAAGAGGATTTCTCCTAGTTTTTTCAACTTTTCAGACTTAAAGAGATGATTTGAGTGTATCTTAAAAATTCAAAATAAACAAAGAGCTCATAGTTGCCCTTTAAAGAAAGCCTGGGTTTTGGAGGATGGCAGGCTTAGCTTTTAATGCCTGATGGGGCATCATGACAGAAAATAAACCAGAGCTTCTTGTACGGTAATGTTCCAGGTACTGACAACATCTCGTGCAATCTGCATTGTAAGCAGTGATTAAAGAGAAAATCATGCCTCTTCCTGACTACACAGGTACAAACTCATAAATTCTGAAAGCCTTGAAGCCAAGTGGCTGTGCTATCTGGTAAAACCCCTGAAACAAGTGAATTTCAGCAAAAATGATACCCAGCGTGAGGCTATGACGTAAAGCCATAATGCTGCCGTCACATACCGCAGGGCAGGTGGACACCGATACAGGACACGTGTGCCTTTCAGAAGTCCCTAAGTACCAGTCCAGGCTAAGCGATGGGAAGAGGGAGAAAGAACTGCAATTTTAAAATACTACCCAGCCCCACTGAGTTGGTTGGAGTGTCACCCCATACACCAAAAGGTTGCGCACTTGATCCTTGGTCCAGGCAGGTGCAGGAGGAAACAGGTCTCTCTCCCTCTCCCTCTTTCTCTCTTCCTCTCTGTAAAAATTTGAAAAAAAAAACAAAACATATCCTCAACACATCCTTGGGTGAGGATTAAAAAAAAATACTACCTAATGCTAAAAATCCAAAAATTGTCTTGTGTAGGGGGAAAAATGATGGTGACTTTTTCCAAAGTTGTATTTTTAGAGGTCATATTCATCATTTCTTAACAGCTTATCTCAAAGAAAAACACCACCACTTGAGGGAAGATGAAACCAAAGATTTATTTAGAATGCAAAACACACATCATTTTCAGACTTGTATAAAGTTCCTCTTGAAGCTTCTTGCTGGACAAATGAATTGGGTGAGCCATTTAATCTCAAGGAGTTAAAGGTCCTGCCTTGATGTTCCTAAATTTGCTGTCTTAGCTCTCACTTGCCCGAAGGGCTACTCAATCTTGGCCACAATGTGTACCCACCTCCTCCCCTCCCTTTCACCCTGCCCTCCCCTCCCCTCCACGCCCCCACGTCAGCAGGTGGCAGCTCTGGCTCCATGCCCCACAGCCGGTACCTTGACCACCCATCCCTATCTCCCTGGGCTTCCGTTTCCTTTCTGTAACAATGATGGCTGTCACTTTTCTTAGATACAAACTACAGGTGAGATATTGTGCTAAAAATGTTTTATACTTAACTTAAGCCTCAAAGACAGCCAGGGAATTGCCACAAGGGTCAAGGAAGCTAACCCTGGTGCTAACAGTAAGATAGGAAAAGGCAAAGCCTGGACTCAGACCAAGGACTGTCCGACTCCAAAGTGCTTGCTCTTTGTTCCTTCGTATCTCTGGACAGCACTAGTGAAAAGAAAGGGCTGGCCTGACGGCTGCTAAAATCCAGCGTGCTGTTTACAACAGTGTTAATCTCCAGGTCCGGAATTCCACACACAGGACGCACCTTGTCTCTGCCTGGTCATTTGCCTCCAGCATGGTCCACATAGAAAGAATACGGATCAGAGCTTCCGGGTGGCTCTGGTGCTTAACATGAGTTTGCTTCCGTCCATCGGTGTCTCACACATAGCTGGAGTTCTCTGGCCTCCTGTCGCCTGCCTGCCAGCTCACGTGCAAGGTCTGGGTCCCCTTTGACCAAGAGCACAGATCGTCCTCCAGCCTGTGTCCAGCAGAAAGTTTTAGAAAACAGCCTACACTAAAAACTGCAAGCTTTTTAATACATGCTGGCACCCTGCTTAATGGTTTGGGTGCATTAGCTCAGTAAGGCCTCAAAAAATCCGTTTATTTATTCACTCACCCAACATAAAAATATTGAACACCTACCTTCTCCATACCAGGCACTGTGCTGGGTGTGAAGAGAAAACATCTGCCACATTTATACTAAACATAGCAGAAACATCTGCCACTATACGAAAAAGGCTCAGAGAAGGTAAGTGGCTTATCAAGCCAGGCACAAAGCTGCAGAGAGCAAAGATTTAAAAAGTCTAAGCTTGAAATGATGATAAAGTGACAATACTCTCAAAACATCTCCAATATACCCAATAATATACAAAGTGCTTTCACATACATTACCTCGTTCAACTCATCAAATCTATAATTTGTTTTAAATAAAATATTATTTCCTCCTATGCCCTTACACTGGGTGGTACCGTAAAAGTAATTCTATCAAGAGTGGGTCTAAGTATGTCACCTTTTAACTTCTGACAAGTCACAAACCTTCGAGTAGTGGGATGGAGCCCTTCTTCCAAGCATAACAGATTAAGCCTCATACGCCCACCTATGCAAAAAAGTACAAGAACAAGTTACCTCCCAAATAGCAAGTGTTCTGTTATGAAACTAAACCTGTTTCTTAAACTACCAACTTGAATTCGACATACCCTTAAGGAATTTCTTCTCTATGCCAAAGTTTATTTATTTTTCTATTCATAAAGAGTATACACTCCTAGCAATCTCAGTATGGTAGTCAGAAAAAGAATGAGGAAAGAGATAGGGAGAAAAACTGAAGCTCACCCCTGTCCCCACAGGGAGTACTGAGTTTGATGCTGGTATGTGAATAAACAGATCCCGTACTGCCACAGGTTTCCAAGAGACAGCATAAGTCCAGCTGTTTTAAAAGCCACCTAGTTCTTAGATGTGACTATAATTCAATTGTGGGTTTGTTTTTAATACAATCAAGGCCAAACACGACACAGGTTACAAGCCAAATTCAGGCTGCAGACAGTCAATACGTAACAGCTGGATTAGAATAATGACAACAGAAGGAGAGTAAGAAAAGCTTCATTGGGTACCAACTTTGGCTGTTTCCAAATGGGCGAGAGAAAAGCAAAAGGCAGGAATCTGCAAATGGACTGTGAGAGAGGGGAGATGACAGGAGTTCCCACGGGCAGGACATTTTCAAAAGCTTCCTCCCCAGGGTAGTGTGCCTCCAAATGAGGTTCTAAACAGGCATTATCTAATGCAGCCCCCAGCACCTACCAGCAGGAAATGTTAATGCTTTTATCTGTAGCAGTAGAAAAAGCTCAGACGGGTCTGCTACCTACCTGTGCCTCTTTCAACACAAGCTACTTAACACTGCTGCCTTGCTGTCCTCATCTGTACCACGTGGCAGAGACCAAGCTCCAATACTCTCTTATTTTTAAAGAGAGGGGAAAGGAGGGAGAAAGAGGAGAGAAACATTAGTGTGTGAGAGAAACATTGGTTGGGTGCCTCTCACACGCCCCCAGCTGGGGACCTGGCCCACAACCCAGGCATGTGCCCTGACTGGGAATCAAACTGGCAACTTTTTGGTCTGTAGGCTGGTGTTCAATCCACTAAGCCACACCAGCCAGGGCTGCTATCATTTCTGTTTTAGAAGGGGTAGGAAGCCCTTCCCAAAGTAAAATGTGACAAAAAGGAAAATCTCAGAAAGCTGTGAACACAGACAAAAGTTTTAGCAAATTATTTTAGAACAGTATAATCTGATTTTAGTCATATTACTTAACCTATCTGCATCCTAATTACTTGGTTTGCAGGATGGGGGGAAAAAAACCCACTTTCCTCACAGGGTTTTAGGGTAAAGCACATTGCACATGTCAAATATAACAACTGCTAGCCCACATATTAAGTATAAAATTTCTATTCCAGGAAACATATGTATAAGACAACCCAGAGCACAGAAGACAGTGGCACTCCCTGTTGCCCACACTTCAGGAATGATGCTAAATCACTAGCAACCCTTCCTGCTCACCGCTTGATGGTCCATCATCACTTTCAAAGTGCCCTCACTCCCAACAGGCACGCTGAGCCTCACATCTACCCCTGACTGGGAGTTCAGATAGGTCTGCCCCCATTTTGCAGATGAGAATTTAGAAAACAGGTCTCTGAACATCTAAGCCAAACACGTCCCCGTGTATCAGCCTGCCTGCCTGTAGTAGCACCTAAATGCCAGGCAGAAAGGCTCAAAAAAAAAAATCTTAACTTAGGAGTCTACTAAATTCTTTTTAATTCTCAGTCATTGCTTATGAATATGGCCAGTACGAGCCGACTTGGGGCTAATGTTAGAGCAATTGAAAAGCAGAAAGTGGCTCTATTAATTACCCTGTGTCTAATAGTTACACAATGGGCACAGAATTTTGTACAGAGGGGGAGAAATTGTATTAGACATCTCTGAACCTTTATAATTATATTACTTAGAACCTTGGCAAATGAGCAGCAAGTATTTAAAGAAGATTACAATGAATTTCCCATTTGGTGTCCTATTTAATTTGCATGAAAATATTTGGCTGTCGCTGTCGGAGTACACCGCTCAGGGCCTTCTCCGAGCCTTCCGCGCGGTGCAGTCACAGCAGCTGGGCCGGCACCCTGAGCTTCTGCACCAGCAGCAGCAGCAGCAGGGGCCAGGTTACCAACCTCCAGCCTGGGCCAGGCTCCTCTGGAGCTTCATGAGTCATCCTGCCGAAAGACCCAGGAGAGGATCTACGCTTTCCCAGTTGTGTTGTGACATCTTGTGACATGAGTTCCTCAAATGAGAACAGAAACTGCTCTCTAGACATTCCCTCGAAAAATAAATAACAGCCCCCAAACCAAGCACTGCAGCAAATCTCTACATCTATGCCAGGAATTTCAAAGGGGTAGTGATCTGATGCAAGTTTTGATATCAATATGAGCAAGATGACTCTACTTACAAAATCCTAAAATCGTAGACTAGAAGGACAGCCCAATTTCCTCATTTGACAGAAGGGGAAAGTGAAGGCTGGAGAGGGGAAGTAACTTGCTGAAGATGACGGAATAGGGTCTCAAACGCCCAGTCCAGGACAATACCCCATTTCCTGAAAGACCTGGGAAACACCCCTAAGGATCCTCAGCCTTGTTGAGCCAGGCTCCCCACACCATTTCTCCGGGCCCAGGCCAGGCACTCCCCACGCCCAGGCTCTTTTCTCCCCAGGTGGTTTTTGAGTAGAGCAAGGTCTCCAGCCCTTCCTCCCCCGCCACCCTGCCTTCCCGCCCAGCCCTCTACCTGAACCCTCTGAAGACAAGTA
This sequence comes from Anoura caudifer, assembly GCA_004027475.1. Lineage (NCBI taxonomy): Eukaryota > Metazoa > Chordata > Mammalia > Chiroptera > Phyllostomidae > Anoura > Anoura caudifer. The sequence goes on from PVKU01000301.1 coordinate 101,340, forward strand.
CAGGGCCTCTTTCTTCTTGGAGTTCTCTACCTCTCATCACAACAGAGAGGCAACAGGAGCAAGCATTCTTAGGGGCTGCGCCCACTTCACAGAGCAGCCATCCCTCAACAGAAAGACTCCTTAGGCTTGTTCTCCCCCAATTCCAATACAAAAAGGTAAGAAGGAGAAGAAACAAAAGCACTGATAAGAAATCTTAATCTTAATCTTATCTTTGTCTCAGAACACATTCCCAAGTTCTTCTCAGTTTTTCCAAGGTTCTTTTTGGTATCCACCTCATTATCAAATTCACCAACCCTCTCCACACAACCCACCAGTGACTGAGTCCTACAGAAGGAAATGAAGGGAACTGGATGGGGGGCTGGGTGGGGGGTAAGTGGAGGCCTGCCAGGGAACTCTCCATGGCCCCTTCTCGGCCCCTTCTCGAGAGACCTGGAAAAGCACATGCGTGTTCTCAACCCTTGACTTCTGATCTGGGGCCCACCTTCTTCATTTCACCAGCAGGTGCCCAATCTGCTGCCCACCCTAAATTCTTAAAAAGAATGGGTGCACCTTCAACTCTGTGTGCAGACTTTTGAGTGGGAATTTCCCTGGCTGCCACCTCTGGGCACATACCACCGTCATCTCCAAGTCAGGTCTCCCGAAGTCTTCTCCCTCCCTTCTAAGTGGAAGTTGTTAGTATAAGCATGAGTTACCTCCTGCAGCCAGGGAAGAGGTTTTCAATCCATTCGGCCCATCTCCATCCCCCTTCCGAAGGCCTCTGGAGCTGGGTTTACAGAGTGACTAGGTAAGAGTCCTGCTGGGTCTTTACACTTTCTTGTCTGGGAAATTATCAAGGTACAAGAAATATCCTTTAGCTTCCCGGAAAATCTATCTAGCTGCCATTTATTTACAAAACAAAATTTTTAAAAATCAGTGGGAGCTCCATTCTACCTACACAAGAAAATGTTGAGCCAAGATGTTTGAACATTGAATCACACTAGACCATTAGGACTGTTGGGCAAATATTTTACACCACTTCTCTGTTCACCGGCTGGCCCACTAATCCTATTTAGAGGAGGTAAAAAAAAAAAAAAGTATTTTCAGAAAAACCTGGGAGAGAAGGGCAGATTCATGTGCTGCGTTGCTCATTTAATCCTTAAAACAACCCTATGAAGTTGGCATTCTCATCAAAATCTTTAAAAACTAAAACTGAGTATAAAAGCAAAAGATAAAGCACATCCTTTTTGTCATGAATAGGAATTTTTTTTTTATTTGTCACCATTAAAATTCTGAATTTTGAACAAATTCTTGGACTGGGGGTGCATACCCATCAGCTCATTCAATTTTGCACCTGTCTCATCCCCAGTAGCTTTTCCAGAACTGCTACCTTCACCATGAAGCTCCATGACATCTTTCATCCCTGTTTTATTAAAGAAAAAACAAGCTCGGAAAGGACAGTTTGCCCTAAGTCACACAGCTGTCCCCTCACAGGCTAAGGTCTGCCGGACTCCAAAGTCCACATTCCTTCCTCCCACTGCCCCACCCTGCTTCCATCACCTCGGAGACCGACACGCCTGTGTATTTCCTGTTTGTGGCACCAATGCCTGCACTCTCTTCCGGATAAAGAAGAACAAAAGCACTGGTATTGTTCCTTTCAAACAATAACATTTTACTTACGTAGAAACACAAAATTTGCCCACAAGGACACCAGCCTCACGTCCTGTTAACATTTCACAGATTTCTGCAATGCTGCAGTTAGCTAGTTACTGAGTATATCAATAGGCAACACGCAACTACAATTCTTCAACATTTGGAGTTCAACTTTGGGGTGTCTTGGGTGTCATTTTAGGAGACTGCTTATGGCTACAGGACCCCCAGCAGGAGCAGAGGACATGGGCTGAAAGGAGCAGAGCTGCCTCCAGATGTGACGGGTAAGAAATGGTGGGGAGACGGCGGGAAAGAACCAATAGCTCCCCTCTCGTTCAAGGGGCAACAATAAATAGTAAATCCCATCCATCACAGACAGAAAAGGCAAGGAAGGAGAAGATGGGGGAATTAGTAACAGACATGTTCCATTGCACAAATAGTTTTCCCTCAGCAGATCAAACAACTCTCTGGGGGCCAGGGGGTATTTGTCATAAGTGGGTGACAAATGACAAAACGGAGGCTCAGCGAGGCTACACAGCTCGTGCGAAGCCCCCAAGCTGGTGTGTAACAGTGAGAACACCAGGCCCCAGGTTCCCTGGTACCTTTCTGCTCACAAGCCTGCGAGAGAGGGGCAGGAGGCCTGCCCTGCTTAGGGGCGAAGTCACGAGGCTTCTTGTTACCATTCATACCTGCAACATGCAATGTAGCAACAGGGATAGGTGAGGACTGTGACAAACTTACGAAAGTGGCACTTCCAAAGGAGGCAGCTGCTGCTCAAGACCAGGTGATTTGGGCCATACACGAAATTTAAGGCCTCGTCCTTTTAATGTAGTAAGTTGGACATCTGGTGTTTGAAAAATCTCACACCTTTTTAAAATACTCACTCCAAATTTTTAAAAACACCATACTGTTCAAATCAAGCACATGTATCGAGGAAACGGAGGGAGGCCACAGGTAACCAGTTCTAAGTCCGATGCAGATGAGACAAAGAGCCAGATCACATGCCAGTTCTGACGGAGAGACCCCCGGGGGTGTGGCGTCGCTGATGCTCTAAACTCACACCCCTCCATGCCCTGTTTCTTGGGTGCACACACTAGTTTTCAACTATGCACAGATGCTATTATTAAAAAATTTAGAGCAACGTACATGATAAACTAAATTCAAAATAGCTTTCTATAATTACTCATTTCCCCCAATGTAAAACTATAACCACTAACATTTGAGTTTTCAAATGTATTTAGAAAAGGTTGAAAATGATTGGACTAGACAATTTCTAAAGTCCCTATTTTTACAATTCCATGATTATAAGCTGCAGAGAAATGGGAAACAAGGAAAGGAAAAGAAGCTAACACACCCAGGTATAAACTTGAAACTCAGTACAGACATGGCCATCATCATAAACTGTATACGACCTCACTGCTAAGTTGAAAAACAAAAGCAAAACAGCCAACAATACCAGCCATATTTACTGAGCCCCTCCCAAATATATATTGAATAATCATGTCTTAGGCAAGAAAAAAAAAAGGCAAATGAAAAACAGATGTGATAGACTAGAATTGAGTTTTTATGGCAATGGGAAATGTCAGACATCAATCACAAGTAATTACAAATTCATAACGGATCAGTGCAGCTAAGAAACCTGTGAGGCTAAGATGCTGACCTGCCTGTTCTGTGCTAGCCTGAAAGGCCTCCTTAAGGAATAGATTTGACTGAGCTGAGATCTTATGGGCAAGTAGAAGTTAGTAAGTTGTGTGGGCTGTGGTGGAAGGGATGGGACATTCCAGCAAAAGCCCTCAGTGAGAAGGGATGTGGTATTCCAAAGAACTGAAAGCCCAGTGTGGTTGAAACTAAGAGAGTGAAGTCCTCTAAGATCTGAGTTGAGGCTGACGAGGTCAGAGGAGACAGAGCACTGAGGCTTTCTAATCACATTCAGAATGTTTGGGTTTTTAAGAGATTACAACGTCAATACCTCACATGGTGCCCATCTCAGAGCAGGGTATGCAAGAAATACGAGTATATAGTAAAACTGAAATGGTGCCAGGAGATGAAGCCAGGGAGTGAGCAGGAATTGCTGGGTCTTCGAGGGCCTCTTCAAACAGGCTGAGGAGTTTAAACTTCACATGCAGAATGATGAGCTGGCTCAGAAGGGTTCAGGCCTATTGAAAAGATGACTTGGTACGGAGAATGGATGGAAAAGATGCAAAACTGGATGCAGAAAACCCAGTGAGGAGATTATTGCAGAAATTCAGGAACTGCATGGTAGTGGTGGCAGTGGGAATGGAAATCACAAAACAGGGTCTAAGGAAAGGGGCAGCATTACAGGCCTCAGTTCCCTCCCAACACTGGGATAGGGAGACCACAGAAAAGTTCCTGTCTTGGGCGCGCCAGTGGATGGCGGTGTGGCTGCTGAGGAAGAGCAGGTTTGGAGCACAATTCCCTTTGGATGCTTGATTAGGGCAGGTTTCGGACGTACAAGAGGCACAGAGGCAGCCAAGAGGTCCAGACTGGCACAAAGGTTTGGGAGGCAGCAGCAGATGCTGCTGTAAAATGGTAGACTGGAGAAGGTATAAGGAGAGAAGCAACACACAGTCATCAAGCATTGGACAAAAGAACTCAAGTCTGCCCTTTAGGTAGAGATTGCGGAATAAGAGAAACCAGAAAGAGTATGTTGCTACGGAAGCCACGAGAGGTGAGTTCGGGAGAGAACGGTCAACGGTGTCAACTTGGGGGAGGAATGACAGACCACAATGCCTAGTTCTGTTGTGTTCTGGTTTTTCCTCCAGAAAAAAATTAATGCCCTCTAGGGCATTAATTGTAATCTGTACGTTTTTCTTCACTGTCTGTCTCCTCCTAAGACTTGTATAAACAAGACAACGGTTTATGACCCACTGCACTGCTACTGCCTGGCGGAGGGCTCGCTGCACAGAGGCTCTCCAAGGCCTCTGTTGGAGGAGTGGATGGAGAATGCAGGCATGAATGTTCAGGAAGGAATCAGTAATGAAGGAGGAGTGACAGATAAAGGGCGCAGGAATAATCCCCAGGGGAGGTGTTGGAGCCAGAGAAAGAATGGGATCCAGGAGACAGGAACAGGGGTTGGTTGGTCTTGAATTACACAAAGATACTTAGTAGAATTATTTCCCACCAATCCTGTTCCCCAAGAACCAGAGAGTATAAAATCCTCTCCCACGAGTCTCTACATTGTCCACATGGTCTTGCCAATCCAGCGTGTTTCCATTCCCACTGATATTTTATTGCAGGAAAACCATGAGAAAATAGGTTGGAAATGAGGCTTCTCTGAGCACTCCAGTTCCAAACCTCTGAATCATGAGCAGCGCTAAGATCTCAAGAAGTTATTTCATCCCAACAAGAGATTTCAGAGCATGATGCCAACATGCTTCAAGGCTTTCAGACAAGACAATGAGCCAACATCTGCCCTTAAAAAGCATGGCAACTGGACTGGGTTATTTAACAAATGCTCACTTTTCAAAAGTAGTCACTCACAGCACTAAAGAGGCAGATCCCTTAATTCACATAAAACCCAATTCAACATATCAATTTTGATTTCAAAGTAACTTTCTTAAGACTACATTTTCACTTTTCCCTAAAAAAAGATGTGCTCCCCATTGTCCCCACAATGATAAGACTTACATTAACTATGTTCTAATTAAACATTCTAAATCTGGAATGAAACCCACTGGGGGTGGGGGAAGAGTGGAGGAGAGAGAGGAAAAAGCCAATGATTTCCTAAGACTGCCCCAATTTACTTAGCATCAAGGGCCCAACTGACCTTTATAGAGCCTTAAATCAATCACTTACCAAAGGGACACCTTCTTACTTTCAGAATGAGGAGACTATGGATAAGGTGTGGTTTTGTAATGGGGTGCTTAGCGAGAGGTCCCCAAAGTCCCCACAGCCCATGGTTGGGGGTAGGGGAAGGGAGGAGACATGGGCTTGAGGTACTTTTCCTAACAAATGCAAGATAATAGCTGTGCTACCCTCTCAGGGGAAAGGTGGGTGTGACTTTCAAGATATATCTTGATACAGCCAGGGGGTGTGGTCCCCCTGGATCACTGAGTCACTCTTGCCCTGACTGGGGATGGCAGCAGAGGGTGCAAACTATACAAAAAGCTGGCAAATGTAACTCATAGTGGGAGGAGTTAGAGATGAAGTCACACAGGAGGCTCCAGGTCAGGATTTAAACTAAGGGTGGGCCACCATGAGGAGGAGAGCCATTATGGAGGGGTGAAGAAGAGCCATGTTGCTGGTAGTGAAGGAAGAGAGCCGTGAGTGAGGAGTGAGTGAGGAGGGAGTGAGTGAGGAGTGAATGAGTGAGGAGTGAGTAAGGAGGGACTGAGTGAATGAGGAGTAAGTAGTGAGTGAGGAGTGAGGGAGTGAGGAATGAGTGAACGCAGAGTAAGTAGTGAGGAGTGAGTGAGGAGGGAGTGAGGAGGGAGTGAGGAGTAAGTGAGTGAGCAGTACTGAGTGAAGAGTGAGGAGTCAGTGAGTGAGGAGTCAGTGAGTGAGGAGGGAGTGAGGAGTGAATGAGTGAGGAGTAAGGAGGGAGTGAATGAATGAGGAGTAAGTAGTAAGGAGTGAGTGAAGAATGAGTGAATGAGGAGTAAGTAGTGAGTGGTGAGTGAGGAGTGAGTGAGGAGTGAGGAGGGAGGGAGTGAATGAGGAGTGAGGAGTGAGTGAGGAGTGAGTGAGGAGTGATGAGTGAGTGAGTGAGGAGTAAGTGAGGAGGGAGTGAGTGAGGAGTGAGTGAATGAGGAGTGAGGAGTGAGTGAATGAGTGCGTGAGTAACGAGTGAGTGAGGAGTGAGTGAGGAGTAAGTGAGGAGGGAGTGAGGAGTGAGTGAATGAGGAGTGAGGAGTGAGTGAATGAGTGAGTGAGGAGTGAGTGAGGAGTAAGTGAGGAGTGATGAGTGAGTGAGGAGTAAGTGAGGAGGGAGTGAGTGAGGAGTGAGTGAATGAGGAGTGAGGAGTGAATGAGTGAGTGAGTAACGAGTGAGTGAGGAGTGAGTGGTGAGTGAGCAAGGAGTGAGGAGTAAGTGAGGAGGGAGTAAGTGAGGAGTGAGTGAATGAGGAGTGAGGAGTGAGTGAGGAGTGAGTGAATGAGGAGTGAGGAGTGAGTGAGGAGTGAGTGAGGAGTAAGTGAGGAGTGAAGAGTGAGTGAATGAGGAGTGAGTGAATGAATGAGGAGGAGGAGCCATGACCCAGCCCCAAGTGAGGGCAGATCCTGGCAGCCTACCGGCAGTGAGATAGGAGCCATGCGGGCTGTAGAAGCTGGTTCACCATGGGCCAGTAAGAAAGCAGGCATGCTGCTTTGATCGTGCCTGGTCTAGCTGACTCCGAGGCCATCAAGGATCCTGCCTTGCAAAACGCTGACCCGCTACTTTGCAAACCCAGACTCTATCTGTTCTCTTGAGTCTTGTGCCTTTCCTGGACTTCACCCTGATCCAGTGTAACAGCACATAATTTCCTGGGCTATAACATGGAGGCTGATGACATCATACCCCAGGTTCTGAAAGACAGAGAGCAGCTGTGTACCTTCAGAGCAGATGGCGACTTTGGTACCTTCAGAGGGACTGGAGAACTGTTTGCACAACCAGCCTAAGAATATGGGGTACTATTGGATTTGCTTTTGGCTTATAACCCTTGGCAGAATGAGGGTAGTACTGGGTCTCATGGGAAAGGAGGGCTCCAAGCATAAGTGCTAGGAGACCCCCACCCTAAGGTTGGGATATTGTAAACAAAAACCTATTTGTTCCAGCATCAATTGTTGAGTCATTCACCAGGGTTCCACATGGATGGGCCCTGTCTGCTTGGTTACAGTGTCATGCAAAGGACTTTCTATAAACATACACCAATATCATCAACAGCATGTTTGCTCTGAGGACTGCCAAGGAAGACTAAATGATGGAATGGGAAGACTCTGGACCAGGGGCCAGAATATCCACATTAACAGATGGCTTCCAAGACAGTCAAACCACCACCTTTTCCACTCCACCCACTATTCCCACATTTCCATCCTCTGCCTCAAGGCATGGCCCCACCTCATGTTGATATGCCAGCAACCACAGAGCCTGGCATTGTGATGGTACTCATGTTTTGGAAAAGTGCAAAAAGGGATGGAGTCGGACTGCCTAGGTTTAAATCCATCCTCTCTCACCAGGCTTGATCGTGACTTAACACAGCTTCCTTATCTCTAAAGTGGGGATGGTTACAGCACCCTCATCACAGGATTGCTGTGAGGATTAAATGAGTGAATGATCCTAAAGCAACTGGAACAATACCTGGCAAACAGCGGGGAAGAGTTTCCCAAGATCGTCCTTATTCTTAGGACCAACAGTCTGACCTTGAGCAAGTCACTGTCCACCCTGGGGTTAAATTTCCCCACCAGTGAAATCATGGGGTGGATGAGCTGATCTCAGGAAGATTCCCAATGGCTTAGCTCCCCTATAATACGCTGAATCCTATTACAACTCTAAATCCTGCTCCTGCTCAGGCTCTGAGCTCTCAGATCGGCAGCAGGGAGGGAAGGTAGTGCTGGCTCTCTGACAGGTCAGGTCAGGTCCCAGAGGCTTACAAGCCCATGGAGCTTCAGCTCCTCCCAACCACAGGCTGGCCCCAGAGTCGTCGTGCAGTCCATGCGTCCTTACTACAGATACAGAGGGTTCAGAGATGAAAATATCCATCATGATACTCACAGCTGTGGAAGCAGCACAGGTGTGAGAAAAGGACAAACTTCACAGAAAGAAAGCAGACAGGGAGAGCCAAGGAACAATTGAGACAAAAGCAAACACAAAAGACCAGAAACACACTGTGCCCACTGGGTTATTTATTTAGCCTCCCTTGTCTTACAGCAACTAAGAGAACTTCAAACTACACAAGGCAGCTCGGGAGCAGGGGGAAGCTCCTTACCTTGAAGCATAGCCCTCAGAGTGACTGCCCCTCCCTTCAAACCCAGGCAGACCCTCCGTGGGGAGCAAACCCTTCTGAGTGAATGGTCTCAGGTAGAAGCAGCTTTCTCAGACGCAGTTATTGCTGGATATTTCCCTAACCTCCATTCAGCCCAGCATTCAGTGTTCAGGATGCTCACATCCCCTTTCCTTTCTGGGCCTTCATTTCTACTTCTTTACAATAAAGGAGGGTGGAACTCCAGCCAACTAATTTCCACGTGTCCTAGCAGCATTAAAATTGTAGCAGTCCATCAATGACTTCCATTTTGCAGGGGGAAAGGAATTTTTTTTAATGAGATAAAAAAGAAAGTTCATAGTTATTTGTCATTTTCTGCCTGAAATGAGACTTCCTGGGTTCAAATCCCTGCTCTATCAGTAGCTCTGTGACTTTGGACCAATTAATCTCCATGTGCTTTGGAAATCTCATCAGCAAATAAGAATAGGAAGAATAACCCTTCCTCATACGGTTGGTGTTAGGATTAATTCAGTTCATATACATAAAGTATAACACACTGTGCCTAGTGTGGTTATTATTTTTCAAAGTTACATAACTTTTACTGAAAGGGAATATTTGGGAAACAGTACATTATTAGGACTAACCCTGCACGCACGCGTGCACACACACATGGCAGAGAGACAGGAAACCTAGGTCCTAATTATGACTCTGCCCTGAAACTAGCTGCATGCTTACTTGTACGTCATGAACCAAAACACTGCTCCTCTCCGGGCCACAGTTTCCAGAGCAGACGGCATAAGGTTGCCCTAAAAGTATTCAGATCACAGGCGATATGTTGGCAGCCAAAGCGTTCCATTTGATCTGCAGTTTTAAAGCACATTATGTTCCTTTAATATTTTATTTTATTTCAATATTTAAAAATCTGGAGGTTTTTCCATAAACCTCCAGATTTATCAGGTCTCTTAAAACATCTGAAGTTCTATCAGCCCTGGCCCCTTTAAGCAGTGGTTCTGAAAGTGTGGGCTCTGGACCAGTAGCAGCTGTATCACCTGCAGACCTACTAGAAATACAAATCCTTAAGGCTGGATCCCAGACCTGCTGAATCAGAAACTGCAGGAATGGGCTGGCAATCTGTTTTAACTAAGGGGGAAAGTTGCTGGAAGGAATGGGGGTACCAGGTGGAAGGAGGCAAAGGGGGAAACTGGGACAACCGTAATAGCACAATTAAATAAAATATATTAAAAAAACAAACAAACAAAACAAAAACAAACAAAAACCCAAGCTGGAGAAGCACTGCAGTGGAGGGAAAATGGGCAGGCACTGAGAGCAGGGGCCCCGTTTAGAAGAAAGATATACAAGGTGACCTCATTCCCCAGTGCACGCTCTCCACTCCCAGGTATCCCTGACTCCGACCCCAAGGACCAGCTGGCATCATTAACTGAGCAGCCCACCACTCTCCTTTTCCTTACTGTCTATTGCCTGGTGGGCCTCTGGCGCCCGGGCTCCTGTCTAGATGGACCACCCCGTCTCACGACTGGGCTATGAGCACCTCGGGCACTGACGCCAGGATTGTGTCATTACAAATCAGAACCATAGCCTGTGTGACAGCAGGCTGCACACACCAAGGGCACAGTTAAATGAACAAACTGTTGAGTTTCCTTTATTAATCACAATCCATACAAGCAGCTGCTGTAAGAACAGCTGCAGCTGCTAAAAGAGTGATCTCGAAGCAGCCTAGAAAAGGGCTCACAAGTTGAATACCAATAACAGACACATGCAGACTTGTAATTGACTGGCTTGGTTCTTCCTACCAACCCTCCCTGCCTCTCTAGACCAGAAATCCTCCTTCTGCCACACTCTGGGACAGGGTAGGTGGATAGGGGAGGTTTTTAGAATTAGCAGAACACAAAGAATTTGGGGTAACCTTTGAAGGACTTGAGTTCAATCCTACCTCAACCCTTTAGTGACTGACCTTAAGTGATGGTCAACTGCTCTTGACCATCAGTTTCCTCCTATGTTAAAATAGACACAAATAATATCTACTTTATATGGTTGTTATGAATAGTTAAAATGAGATTATGCATGTAAAAGTATTTTGTAAACTGTGGAGGACTAGATAAAAGGCTCATTATTGTCCCATAAAAACTGCTGTTTGACCCATAAATCGTCTAAGGTAGTATTCACTGTTTCTGCCAAGGGCTATCTGGTGAAATCAGATAATCACATGCCTACAAGGGGCCTTCTCAGGACCGGTAACCCAACCTTTCTGCACTGCTTCCCTCCCCGGCAATCCCTGAATGCCAGGAACAGGAGCCAAGCCAAAGAGTGGCCCCACCTGAAAAACCTTCACCTGCAAGAAGGTCACTACCTTCCAAGGCAGGTGGCCCATTCCTTCCACTTGGGGGCTGATCAGAACATAGGACATTCCTCCTTGTAGAGGCCAAATCAGACGTGCTATGATTTAAGCAGCCTTGTAACTTGAAGCCAACCTCAGCACCTTTGCACAAGCTGTCCTGTCCACCAGGAATGCTCCTGCAGCTGGTCCTCAGATGGCCAGGTCCTTCTTACCCTTCCACTTCAGTGTCTCTTTAGAGAGGCCTTCTCTGCCAGTCTTCACTCCATCCCACCCAGTAACCCTCTATCATTATTCTCTGTGCTTTGTTTTCTATAGCACACATCCCCAGTTATTTGTGTGCCTACATCCCATTGAATTCCCCCAGAGAAGTCCTACAGACGTAGTGACCTTGCTTCTCTTATTCACCGCTCTGTGCACCTACATAGTAATGTAACACGGTAATCCACTGGTACATGATGTGCACTGCAGCATACACTGAATGAATTTGTGGATTAATGAGTGAACGCTCAACACCATTCTATGCACACTGTACATATTCAAATACTTATTAGAAGAAACAAAAAACTAAAGAAGATTTACACCAACTCCCACTGCTTACTTAACTCATTTCACAAATACTGACCATAGCTTCTTTTGTTGAGGAAAAAATATACAAAATAAACAAATGGAATGACAGCTGCCCATCCTAGCTTTCACCATAGCAGCCCTGGCCCTAGTTATCTGTCTCTGTATAGAGGGAACTCACACAAAGGCATGTACGTGGACAAAAAAACAGTTGTTTCCTGGAGAAAGGGCCTCACGTAATGGCATAATTATCATCTATCCTTAAAGAAATTACTCAGCAGGCAAGTACTCACCCAAGTCCACCGAGAAACAGACATGGACCTTAAGAACCAGTTCGGCAGGGCCTAACAACCAGACGTGCAGAATGCACAGCTGTAGGGCATGTGCTTACCTGGTCCACAATCAGGCAGCCTGAACAGCTATGTACCTGCAGCTCAGGGGGAAGGTAGAAAAACCCTGCGATCCTTGTCTGGTCTGAGAATATAGGCTCGCCCTGGCAACCCATAAAAAATTCCCGAGGGTAGGAAAGCCCACAAGCTCTTGGCAGCAGTGAGCTGCAGCAGAAGACACTCGAGATCTGGGTTGAGTCCTGTTCGACAACTTACTCCATGATGTCCAACTAAGTCACTTCACCTCCCAGTCTCGGTGCGAATCCCCCCTGCATATGTGGGTTAATAGTCCTATACAACCTTTCTCAAAGGCCTGTCCAAAGAATAATATACCACACCATACCAGACGTGAACATGTCTTACAATCAATAAAGCACTGTACAAAGGTGAGTTATTGATGGCAAGTAATAATAGTTTATAACAATAAAGTATGACTACAATTTGAATTCCGGAGTAGGCATCTGAAGGAACACTTGCAGGTTGACTGATAAGCACATGAAACACCTCCACACAGCAGATGACTTAGCTTTCTCTGCCTTCAGTAAGGCCTCCAGGGTGGGCACACAGGAGGTCCATGAGCACCCTAGATACCCACGGAAGCAAAGTCAGGGTCTACAAGAAAGCGGACATTCCCACAAGTCACTGTGTACTCCTCTCAGCAATCACTTGGGACATCTCTTAAACTGCCCTAGAGGGGAAGTCTTAAAGACATCATTCTTGAAGTGTAGAAAAAACTCCACTAATCACATAAGGAAACAAGATTTTCTTGACCACAGCAAAGATGATATAGCGTGGCTTAAAGGAAAGGGAAAATCATAAAGAGACAATGTCAGAAAGTGCTCATTCCTTACATACAGCCTGAAATAAGCATTACACAGAAGGGCTCTTTTAAAGCAAATCAAGTCACTTAACACTCTGTGAGAACCTACTGTGTATATGCCCCGAGTCGGTGCCGCAAAGATAAATGAGCCAGGGATTCTTTAACCTGGAGTATGGGAAAGAATGTGTTGGGGATATAAAAGGGACCAGATGTTAGGAAAACACAGAGGAAAGGTAAATTGTTTTCTCCTTGGAGCGACAGATAGACGAAAGCTTCAGGAGTCAAGTGGCATTTGAGCTGGGTGAAGAAAACAAAGCAGAGATAAGGTATCAGAATGCTGCCTTTAGAAGCTGAGTTTTAACTGCCTCTATGACAAAGATGTCTTGAAAGGCTGGAAAAGCCAATGAACCCCTGCAAAAAATAAAATGAATATGATAAAATTAAACAGGACTTCAAAGAAAATGGTATTAAAACACAAAATGCTTTCAAAAAATAAATCTGTGATAGAGTACCATATGTGATTTTTTATTAACGCAGTAAATAAAATCCAGTAGCAAGTCTAATAGTCAACATCAGTTCAAAGCAGCAAAAAACAATTTTCTGAGATATCTATAACAACTTTAACATGAAGTGAAAATATCTGTGATTTCTGTTGGTGACAAAAGCAAAAAACATAGGTACTATTATGGTTTGTTACCAACTTTTATAATGGGAGGAAATGCTATTATTTCAGTTACAGGTTAATGAAAATAAAGATGTAGCTTTTTCACAGTCAAGTTCACAGACTCTATGTTATTATTTCCATGGACCCAGGTTAAGAACTCCTGATAGAGAAGGCAGCCTAAACAAAGTAAGAAAGTGGGAACTATGGGTATGTTGTGTGACCATGGAAAACATGCAAACACAGATAGGAGATCACATTGAAAGGTCAGTCAAACCCTCAGAAGTCAAAAATGTGAAGGTTCATCATCCTCAATTATTAAATCACAGAATGTGCTTTAAGTTCCAGAACAGTGTCTTCTTTTGGAATAAAAGAAGAATGAAAACAAGCCAGAACATCTTTCCACTGGTTTCAAGTTATAGCTTCTTTGTAAAAGTGTGGCAGATGACAACATATTGATAGATTTACCAAAAAACACATACCCACTATGAATACTGTGATGTAAAACCGTATGCACGTAAGAATGAGTGGGTGTAAGCATGTGTATAAACACAGATGTCTAAAAAAATGTACATCAAATATTAATGGAATTAGAATTTGGAAGTGATTTTACTTTCATCTTTGTATTTTCTATAATTGGAAATTGGGCAAAAGGCATGCCCAAAACAGGTTAGGCTTTCTCCAGGCTGGCACACACCGCAGGGTACAAAACAGAGCTGGTACTAGAACTCCGAAATGCCCTTCTTTTGTACCGCACAAAACTTTTCAGATTCAGAATTTAATGTACCTGGATACGGGAGGTAGGTAGTTATGCGCTGCATGGAACATTTCAGGCAATGGTGGTCCCTTTAGATTATAACGGAGCTAGAAAATTCCTACCACCTATTGATGTCGTGGCTGTCATGACGTGGTGGTGCGATGTACTCCCCGTGTGTTTGTGGGGATGCGGGTGTGCAGCGTTTATAAAGCCCACAGTAGTGCACTATCCTAGGGCTTCATGTTCTCACCACTCACTCGCTCACTCACCCTGAGCAACTTTCTGTCTTGCAAGCTCCATTCACAGTAAGTGCCTATCTATACAAGTGTACCGTTTTTATCTTTTTTACTGCATTTTTACTGTACCCTTTACTATAACGATCTGTACAGGTCTGCAGCCTGGGAGCAACAGGCTGTCCCCTACAGTCCAGGTGTGTAGTAGGCTGGACCGCCTAGACTTCTGTAAGTATACTCTACGATGTTCATTTGCCCAATGACAAAATCACCCAACAATACACTTCTCAGAACAGATCGCCGCTGTTAAGCAACACATGATTGTAATTATTAGCTCTGGTGATTTGAAATGGGACCAGAGATTCCAAATTGTTGAAAAGCTCCAGGGGAGTCTAAAGAGCTAACCCTCAATGACAAGTTCTCAGTTCGACAAGAGAGAATCTAACACTTCTGTGAATACAAAAGGGCCCCAGTCACATCTTGAGCAATACATTACTCAATGGATGACACAACAAGGACATCATGGGAAGACCGGGATCATCAACAAACCTAGGGCTCTTCCATCAAGAACAAAGGGCAGCAACTGCCCAGAGCCATGGAGGAGAACTGAAGTCAACCCAAACTAGCAGCAAAAATAAATGTTCTGAGGGACCTCCCTGCTCTAGATACATAATGATGCCAGAGCTGAAACAGATGGCGAAGATAATCTTGTCCATTATACAGATAAAGCACACTCGCGATCTGAACGCTAAGGAACTGATCAGGACTTGGAGGCCCACCAAGCAACAACCCATGATAAATCCCCTCAATAAAGGCTGCTGGATGATTCATGAAAAGTAGCATTCAAACACCGGAAAGACAGGGCTTCAAAGTGGCCAACTCTGAAGTTACAGAAAGTGTCTTAAAATGCGGTAGGTTTGGCAGCACTCCAGAGTACCACACCATAAGTTTAGAACTTAGAAGTGGTCTTGTGGTATTTAAGGGCCTGAAAAGAGACAGGAGCCAGCAAAACTATTTTCCTAGAGTTGGTGCCCAGAAAGGAGAGAAGGATCTGCAAAGGACCATATGCATTTCTCAAAGTTCAGGCTCACTATTTTGTCCTTAGGACCCTGCATACTGCTTGCAGGCAATATAACATTCAGTAAATATTAGTTGAGTCCATGAAAGTAAGGAGAGAGAGAGAGACAGAAGCTATCCCTGCTCCTATAGGCTAAGTAGGCTACTGAGTGTAGCATTCCCCAGGGAGGGGGGCCTTTTGGGTTGCCTGAATCGAGAGTGATGGAAACTGATTGCTAGTAGAGCACAAAGAATGTGAGGTTTTGAGTCAGACATACCTGGGTTCAAATTCAAACTCTGCATGATCTTGGCATAAGTACTAGAACTCTGAGCCTTAGTGTCTTATCTTAAAAAAGAGAAAATACAACCCACTTCACCTCCAAAATAGGCATGATAACATTTATCCTTGCAAAGTTGTTGGAAGAAAATTACATGAACTAATGGATTTATGCAAAGTAGGCAGCACAATGGCCAGAACACAGTGTGAGCTTAACAACTGGCAATGCACATTTGAATTAATCATGCCCACTATAGTCAGAGCTTATGTTCTCTTAGGCTGCCTCTGATTGTACTCCATAGTTTCTCTGATACCCAATTGCAGATGTAATTCCAGTTGAAGTTCACTAGATTTCCTAATAAAACGTATTTCATAAAGTAATATCAAAAATCATGTATACACTCCTTTTCAGTTTATCAAGTAATTTCACATTCACATCTGAAATGATGCATTACTATTATCCATGTTTAGTAGATGAAAAAACTAAGACTGCTCAATCTGCAAGAAGCAAACTGGAATGGGTACAGGTTTTAACATTTTGTTACAATGGCCATCATTTTCCTAACCAGAAATTCAAACAAGTGATTTCATTATGGAATAAAATACTTAAACTCAGACTGCTCCAGAAATCATCTCAGAGGTTGCTTGGATCATCGTAATATTGACAGCTGAACTCAGAAACAAAATCCTGAAGGAGGCAGTAATATTTTTTTAAACAAAGACCTTTCTCTGGACTTAATGCATCTATTATTAATAGTTTCAAGGAAGAGAGGGGCATGTTAAGAGTCAGGCCTGTATGTGTTTTAGCCACATCTCTACCCTTTATTAGCTATAGGGCCCTGGATGACTCTTAACCCCAGTAAATTTCAATATCCTCTTCTGTGCAATGAGAAAATATTACTCCTAAGGTTGTTTGAAGTTCCTGGCATCCAGAAGACAAGCAGGATAACCAGGCCATAGTACTGACCATTCAGACTTCAGGCACTCTACATGACTGCTTGTCTCCCTCCTGGCTTCTCGAACTTCTGCATAACCTCCTGTTATTCCTCTGCTCAATGGGGACATGACCAGTCTCCACCGGACCTCACCAGGGAATGAAGATAACAAAGGAGCTGATAGAGACATTATGCAAATACTAAATATTATTAAAACATTAATGAACTCTAGCAATTTCCCTGAATTTTGATAAATGGTGTTTATTATGCACTGCCAGCCTCTCACACAATCTAGGGTCTCAAATATTAACCAGATAATAACAGCAATCACTCTCCTAAAACCCAAGGTGTAGAGAAAAAAGAAGCCTGGATGATTCCACCTAACACCTGCCTCCCAAAGAATCAGAATCTCTGAACAGAGAATGTCAGAACAGGCCACGGAGACCACAGTTACACCAGCACACTCTGATCAACTCCACTGCCTATGCAGAACCCAGCGTGGATAGGCTGAAAGGTCATTGGTTATGACAAATGCCCACCACCATATTTTCTTCTGCATATACTTGCTTCCAAACTAGAAAAACAGATAAAGGTTAGGAAAGTTGGGGGCTTTAGTCGGAGCTAACAATCTTACATAGAGAGTGGCTGCCAACCACCTAAAAACAGAGAGCTCATCCACAGCTCCATTAAAGAGGCTTGCACCAAATTGCTCTGCTATTTTATTGGGGGGGGGGGGGGGATAATGATTTTAAGCTGCTGACTATCCTCAGGTATAGCTCAGAGGCAGAACAAAGCCAAGAGGACTCAGCCCCCCTAAGTCCAAGAAATAAAGGCCTGTGCCACCCCAGTGACACCTTAACAAGCTGAGGGTCATTAAGATACCTCATCCGCATATTCATGAAAGACTCAAGGCCATGGCAAGTGAGACAAAGTGCACAAAAAGAGATTTTGGTTTTTAAGCCAAGTGAAAATCCGCTTTAGAAAAAGTAAATCCACACAGGGACCCTTGCTGTCTCCAACATTTCAGTTGTCTAGAGCTGCCAGCAAGAACCTCATTAAGGGAAAGCAAGGAACTCACAAATGAATGTAGCGCCACACACAAGGCAAGCTCATTTCGCCATCTGCCTTCTAGTGTCCAGAAGGGCAAAAGGCTTAAATGACACACTGTCCTGATTTTCCTCTCCTGCAGGTGGAACTCTCAAATTCCCAGGGGGCAAGAAAGACTTCTTTTGCAAGGTCAACTGAGTAAAAAGGAATAGAAGAGAATTTAGTTCACCTGTCAACATAATGCTACTCATACCACTAAACACACATGTAAATTAAGCACCCAAGAACAAGACCCTTCACACCTGGATAAAGGCTTTGCTAAATCAGTGTATTAGTTGTGAGGTTAGTGGAGGGGTTACTAATGTGCTGGGCATGTAAACTTACCCTCACCCATTTTCTGTTCCAAGATTATCCTGACTGATAGTGACCTAGCATCTTTTTCTAAAGATCCAGGGCAGGAGACACCAGAACCGATGCTGGGGCTATAACAACCCACTGGCAGACTTCCATCATTTATGTCAGAGAGAAAGGCCCTCATTAAGCCACTTAAATAACTGCTCTGAACCCTCTCTGTGTGCCCCCACCCTCCCAACAATCACAGTGCTGCTTTTCACGTCTAGTAGCTTTGTAAGCTTGTAAGCTTCCCTCTGGAAGCTCACTCCCACCAAGTTTGGGAGTTATTTAAAATATAAAAATAAAAACAGCCCTGGCCGGGTTGGTCAGTGGGTTAGAGCGCCCTCCACACCAAAGCTGGGGGTTCTCACCGGTCAAGGCACACACAACAATGAATGCACTAACTAAGTGGAACAACAAATCTCTCTCTCTCTCTCTCTCAAATCAATTAAAAAAATATTCATTTCATCTAAAGAGTTGAATTGTCAAATATCTCAACAGAGAGCTTTTCGACCCCATACACAATCTAGGCTACACTTAGGGAGCGTGAAGCAAAAGGTAAAATCCAGCCCCAAGTTTAATCTGCTTTATCCAACTTCTGAAAGCATTACAACTACTACAGTCCGCACGTTCAATCTGTTTTACTCCCCACCCCCTCCTTGGGCTCCGGAGAGTAAGAAAACCGAGAGGGAAAAGGTACCCCACGACAGAACCAGCAACAACAGACAGCCAGCAGAAATCCAAGCAGATGGGCAGAAGGAAGGCAAAAGAACTCTGTCTTCCTCTTTGGTCGAAGACCTTTTTCAATCAAATTTTCCACTATCTGGAAAATTGGCCGAGGACAGAACACACAGAGACCCCAGATGTCAGAGGGATGTTAACGTCAAGCCCACGTACTGCATGCCCGCCAAGGTGGCACTGGTGGAGCCGCAAGCTGCAAAGGAGGCTCCCAACGGCGGACACTCACACCACACCTCAGTAGCAATAATGCAAAGGACTGGACACCTGAGGAAGGGTTCGGTCTCCCAGGCCATTATTTTCTTTCACACACCATTCAACAATCAGTTTAAAGACCTATAGGTGCTAGGTTCGGGGAATAGCAGTGGGCGGCATATATCTAACCCCCTACATCTCCCAGATTCTAATCTCAGGGCACCTCTCTCGGCCACAGCAACGACCCAAAGAGGAGGAGGGGTCCAGCGCCCCAAGGGGTCGGGGAATTGGGAATTCCGAGCTCCGCCAGAGCCCTGGGGAAGCACCGGAAATGCTTCCGACCACTTCAAAGGGAAGTCGATTTATAAATCGAAGTTGAGAACTCCCGGCGCCCAGCCTACTTCAGCGGGTTACTAGGGAATACCCAACAAGTTTGGCCACCGGGGGCTTGGCGTGACAGCGCCGCGCCGCAGGACTAGAGAAGCAACTTGTCGCTCGGGCGCTGAGCCAAAGCTTCAAGCTATCCCCACGTCCCAAGCTCAGGAGCGGACCAGTGGCTCCGCGTTGGGAAGGCGCATATCCGAGCCTAAGGGGCCAAATCCCTTCATTGAAAGGCGCCGCGGGGTCTCACCTGGTCAGCGCTGCTTCCAGGAGCTTCCCCCCACCGGTGATACCTTTCACCATGAACACTTCACCGCCCACCAGCCCTGGCCAGTGAGAAATTAACAAAAGAGCCAGTGAACAGCCGGGGGAAAGGGACCAGGAGCAAAGTATAGTAAGGTGGGGAGATAAGGGAGCTCTGCTTGCAGCGGAGAAAGAAGAGAGACAGAACAGAGAAGTGTTATACCCCAGGCACCTGACTCCGGGCAGGAAACCAAGAAGGAAAGAGAGAGCAAGAAGGGGGAATAGGTTCGCTACCCCGCTTCCCATCACACACAAACACACCTCCCCCTTTTTCCTTCTTACCCAGCATGGAAAAGATGAAATCCTTGGCTGTGTGAATCTCCAGCGCTCTCTGGTCGTCGTATTCCCGCTGGTCGTGCTTCGTGAATTCTTGGATGAGTTTGTTCAATTCCTCCACCCGAGCTCCGGACCTGAAATCCAGCTCCGGGAACGCAGGCTTGTTGTTACAACCCAAGGAGGCTGCCTTGCTGGCGGTGGGAGCCGCCATCTTCATGCAAAACGCGCCGAGTAGCAGCTCCGCGGCGGCAGCAGCACCCACCCCCGCCCCCCACCCCGCCCCCCTGGGCCTCCTCCCCTCGCCGGCTCCCAGGCTGTGGCCCCGGCCCGTGGGCGGGCTGGAGGGCGGGCGTCTAGGCGGGCGGTCCCAGCTGGGTGCGCTCCGGGCGTCCCGGCTTCGGAAGGAGCTGGACTGCAGCGAGGGTGCGTGTGTGGCCCCAGCACCCTTTCCTGCGGCCCCACGCCGGCCCTGGTACTGCAGGTCCTTGCCCTCCCCTGGCCCTCGCTGGCAGCAGCGACGGCGGCCGTAGCGCCAACCCAAGCCTACCCCAGAGCGAGGAAAGTGAAGTGGAAACAATGTGAAATTCACCAGCTCTGAAATCAACAAGCTGCCGGCTCCCGTGTTACGGAGCCAGCACCAGCGTCCCCATTTAAAGGGACAGCGCACCCAGTGGAAAGAAAAATAAATGACAGAGGTCTGAGCGCCTATGCCACTTGCCAGTCTGTGCTCG
The DNA here is from genome assembly GCA_004027475.1 of Anoura caudifer. Classification (NCBI taxonomy): domain Eukaryota; kingdom Metazoa; phylum Chordata; class Mammalia; order Chiroptera; family Phyllostomidae; genus Anoura; species Anoura caudifer. The sequence continues at coordinate 121,995 of PVKU01000301.1, forward strand.
GGCAGACGTTCTAGGTGTGGACGTATTCATTTTCTACCTCCACGCCCTTGCGGGGCAGGGTTTGCCAAGCTTCTTGTAGGAGAAGGGAGTCTTCCTCAATCTGATTTTAAGGGCGGTGTCCTGGGCGAGGATATCTCTGAGGGAGCGTTTCCATCTCCAGAACCCCAATGTCTTTAGATAAAAGAACTTGCCTTAAGGATTATGAAACCAGCCTTCTGCATAGGTTGCCAAACAAAATAGGATTAAGCACATAAAAAAAAATATAGTGCCCACCCACCCCTGTATAGACTCATAATGGGAATTAGCCACTACAGTATCACTTACCTTTGCCCAAGGTAATTTATTTTCCTGGATAACATCTTATTCAACTTAACATATAATGAGTTAATAAGATTCTGCCTGCTCCAATATAAAGCTAGGGAAACTAGTGTGGGTGTAGGTGTGGGGGAGGGAGAACAGGAGGAATTGCTTCAGTTTCCAATGTCTGTTGAATGACATGGTGAAAATCCTCTCATTCGACAAATACAGTTTGAGCACCCGCTATTTGCTAGGCAGAGTGCCAGAATCTGGGTGGACAGCGATAAGCCAAAGAAGCCAAAGGACATAGTTCTTGCAATGGAGTTATACTTATTTGACATGGCAGATTCCATCTAAGTCATGGTCCTTTGGTTAGAATAGGATTTCAGAGGTATTTTTATTGTTTATGAGGTTTTGACTCAAACACTTAGGAGGCCTACTGGTTCTTAGAAACAAAGGTAATTCTCCAAAATCCATCTGTTCTCCGTACTGCAGTCCCTGATTTAGGCAAGACCTTTTTTATTTTCTTACATGGGCTCTCATGGCCAAGAATACAAACTGTTTGTTAGACCAAAAAATTAATCCAGGCTCGGCCATGCCTTCCCCTACAAAATGGAGATAATAATAATTCCTGTCTCATAGGTTTTTTTAAGGATTACAAAAGATAAAATGGGCCAAAGACTTAGTGCAGAGCCTGATACAATAAGTATTTAAATGTTCACTGCTACTATTGTTGTTATAAAGTTTTTCCCCACAGCATTTAGCCCTGCACCAGGGTCCTCAATGTTTGTTGAATCAAATAATAAGTAAAGAACTTTGGCATAACTAGTTAGTTTATTTTGCTTTCGGTATCCTTCTCTTTGAAACAAGCATTCTCGACCACTCAGTGTTAAAGAGGGTGGATGCATGCCCAGATAAATGCTGGTGGACTAATCAGGCAGCTTCTTAAAGCATCTGGCTTTTGTAGGTCTCCTGCACTGCCATGTGCACTGCCACGAGACTGTATTACCATTACTTGGGCAGTGGTATAAGCCATGCAAGTGGTTGGAAAAGCAACAAAAATTGATCTGGGCCCATCTGTCAATGCTTCTGTCATGACTGATGGATCTGTGAGACAGCTGGCTGAGCCACAGTCATTCTGTGAATCTGAAGGACCCTAGTTCACTCATGCAAGCAACAGCCTCCAACCTACGTAATACAAATTAAAATAATTCAGGCAAAAAAGCCAAAGCGCTCCTTGTTAATTTCCAAAAGCATGACTGAGGCATTGCTCTTCCCTGTTTTTACTTTCCTTGGGATACTTATATGCATAGAGAGAAAATAGGTGGCTAGCAGGGATTGTTCTGATTGTGCCTTAGCTGTGGGTCTCGAATGTTTTGAATGCGTGAGTGGGTGGTCTCTCTTCTTCATTGTCTGTCCTACTCTCATCAGGCAGATCAGAGTTCTATAAATCACTGACTTTCAATGAACCTGTATATTTAGATAATGTACTGAATAGTTAACTAAACACCTTTTTATGCTCTTAGAGGAATCTGATAAAATGGTATAAACATTTTTTTAAATAAGCAAAATAAGAAAAGAAAGGAACCATAATTTCCTGAATTGGTCTCTTGGGAGATGTTTTATCCTCTGGCCCTTAGACTGTGAGCTCCTCAAGGGCAAGTGACATCTCTATCTTTGTAAACACTGCCCTTAATATAGTTTGTAGTCCATCTTATGACTTTAATTAATATGCTTGAATGAATAGATATGTAAATGAATGAAAAAACTAATACCATTTCTCAAGGTCCAGGAAGCCAGCATTAGGTAATATTTGCTACAATTAAATATCTGAATGTAAGCTATCTATGGTTTCCCAGCAATCACTTATGAGTTGTTATAAATATAGGCATTTCTGCTTGAGTTTAATTAAGTGCTTATATTTTCATGCCTTTTTCCCCGTTGAGTATGCTTATACGGCCTAAGAGAAGGAAGGGTAAAGGAAAAGTGAAGAGAGAAAGAAAACATAATTATTAGACAATATTAAAGAGTGTTTGGGTCTTATAGTAAAAGTGCACATTTCTAGAGTTTGGAAAGATGACTCAGGGAAGATCAGCGGAGTCTACCAGCTAAGTGAGCACTAAGGTAGGTTGTCCCGGTACTTGCTCTTGCAGCATCAAAGGGACCAAAGAAACATGCTGCCTTTCTAAACTGCTGTCCCACCTATGGGCAGAACTACCCTTCTACTTTTCCACCCCCAAATTACGTTAGCTTCTGAAAGAAGCCGCCTTCTAGCTTTGCTGGAGCTGTTTGTGGCAAACTCTCAGCCATGAATAACTGGCCTGTGCAGAGCATGTATTAAAAATAGCAAGTTCCGCAACCATATGATGGATTAACAAAATGTAATTTTAAACAAGGATTCTCTGGTCAGACAGATTTAAATAGCAACCAAGGCTACAAGATCTGGCCTTTGGGGGCAGTTGCATTTTCAATAAAAGTCTAACAAAGGAAAGTGACCAGAAGCTCTCATGATTTGAAATTGTAGGCAGGAAAAAGAAAGGCAAACAGCATAGTCCTGTGGAATGCTGACAGTAGAAGGCACGTGAGGGATACCCTTTTTCCTCCACCTTCATTTCGCAGATAGGAGAACTGAGACATGGAAAGAGAAAGGCAATTTGCCTAAATAGTAGAGACAGTGAGTGCTGTTTCTATTTTCGATAACTAACTTCAAATTTAGTAAATATTTATCCTGTTTCCAGATCAGCAGAAGGGACATGAAAAATGCCATGAAATTTAACCACAATCATGATTAAATCAAAAGAGGAGAGTGGACCTTGGGCAAAATACACTCACTGCACGCGAAAGTTAAATCTCAATAAACCGGGAATTGTTGACATTGGGAATTACTGGGCAACTGCTTTTCCCCTGCCAACAGGTAGAATATTAGGAATAGAGCTGAATCTTTTTGGTATTTCACAAAGGCTTGCAAGTGCACACAGCCTGGTTTGGGACAAGTTGGGCAATTTTACCTCTGATTGAAACCGGAAAAGACACCGGCGTTCAGGCTGCCTGTCACTACCAAACCCAATAAGCAATGACAGCGGTTAAATCTTTTCTCTTTTTTTTTAAAGATTTTATTTATTCACTTCTAGAGAGAAGGGAAGGGAGGGAGGGAGGGGGAGAAATATCAATGTGTGGTTGCCTCTCGTGCATCCCCCCCCCCCCCACTGGGGACCTGGCAGGCATGTGCCCTGACTGGGAATTGAACCAGCAACCTCCTGGTTATCTGGCCAGTGTTCAATCCACTGAGCCACACCAGCCAGGGCAACAGTGACTGAATCTTTATGGGCACTTTATTCAGATGGCCAGGGATCCTAGAAGATGGAGGTTTCACACCCTAACAGATCAGCTTGTCTTTTCTTTCTAGGCCAGACTTTTTATAATGGGGAATAAACAAAGTGCTGTGAGGGCTTTGAGATTCAGGGAGGATTAGGTGAAAGAAACTGCAACATTCCTGTCCCAGGCAGTTAGCTGTTCCCAGGGGCCAGTGGTCATCTGTCGCTCCCTGAAACATTACGGCCCAGATACCTCCACTTGTCCCCAGGCAGTACTCTTTAGCAGTGCCCTAAGAGGTCAGCATTTTTCCCAAGAGCCAGGATGGGCCTTATCTGTAGTTTCTGAAACAAAAGCTTTAACATATGCATTACTTACTAGGCTTTTAACTATTTACCTTAAACTAAAATTTTCTAACTCTTCGGTCCCCTATCAATATTAGTGAGGTTTCCAGAACACTGGGGATAAGCCTCTTGACTCAGTTATTCCATTCCAACTAGGTGAGCCCGGAGTGAAGCCCATCCCCTCTGGTGCATTCACATGGTTCAGAGGGCCCTTTTCCACCCTCTTCCCTGCCTGAGGGCCTTGGTGCTCTAGCTGTGAGGAAACCAGCAACGAAAATCTCTCCACCCAAATCTGTCATTTGGTTTTCTACTCCTGTTACTCTCAGGGAAGCCAAATCTTTATAAGGAGAAAGAAGAAAATAGACTCTAGGATTGGCAATAACAATACCCGATAACGATTATTTACAATTTGTCATTCCTTACAATGATAGAGCACTTTAGGATTCAACCAATCACTTATCATAAAAATCTGTTGTTTATCTGATCCTCACAACCTCCTAGTCTGAACTGTTAATATTATTCCCATTTTAGAGATAAGAAACTGAAGTTCAGAGAGATGGTACTTTTTCTAAGGTCAACAGCTAATAATTGTCATCCTCCTGCTCTCTGTTTAGATATAATTGCTGGTAAATAGCTTTTCTTGAACCAGCTCCACCCCACATACCAAAGTCTAGGTCATGTAAACTCGCATCGCCATTGGACTGACTCTCTCACTCTTCCTCACACTTCATTGTAGCTGCCTAGCAACTTATCTGTCTCCTTAACAAACACGTGTGCTTAATGTATGCACAGACTGTGTCTGTCTTGATCATAGCTGTATCCCCAGTGCCTCTTTCTTACTGGGTCTGGAACACAGTAGCTATTCCATAAATGTTTGATCAATGAAAGAGTAAATGAATCGGTGGCTGGCTCAGGTCCCGAACTTGGATCTTTTGATTTATGACCCACTTCTTTTCATCAAACTCCACTGACTGTTGTTAGCAACCACTGAGTATCCAGAAAAACACCAATGACCTTCTACATTTTGGAAGGCTTTAAATTTTGCCCAGAATTTCATACACACAACCTGATCCTAAAGCTCAATTCAAGTTCCATCATGGCAAACAAAGGTTTTATTCCTCTTTTTGCTACCTGAAAATCTGAGCTCAGGTCATTTGCTCAAGAAACTCTATAAGAAAATAAAAAATTAAAAAAAAAAACCCTTAAGTTCAGAATTTCAATTCTTCTTCTTTCGGGGAGACCCAGTTGGTTTGACCTCTACACATCAGGCAAGAAACAACAAAATGATTAACTGCCCCAGAAATCCTTTCTATAAAAATGCTTTAACTTCAATGATTGAGGAAACTGTGGAGACCCTCTTACTATTGCTCCATCCCCTTTTAGCCCTTGACCTTGCCAAAAGTCTGAACTGTAGGTCCTCTATACCAATTCGTATCCTGCCTTGTATGCACCTTGGGTGCTGGGTCAGATGCTGAGAGTGGACTGCGATACTCTGTCGGTGAAGGCTAGAAATGTTTGTTGTGCTTTGCCGTGAGCAATTAAACAAAGGACTGTCACAGGGGAAATTAATTTATATTTGTATGAAGGGCAACTATAGAGGGTAGAACCAGGAGAGATGGGTGGCAGTTAGAGAAGTACAGGCCTCTTTTCAGGATACGGAAGCATTTTCTAACAATGAAAGCCACACTGCATGAAGTATGCTGCCTTATGAATTAATAAACTCCCCATCACGGGAGTCTTCAGAACCCTGTTATTCATCTGTCAGGGCTACGCTCCAGGGAGTTCCTGATGGGGTAAGGAGCTTGGGCTCTGACTGCAGAGGTGCCTTTCAGCCCTGAGAAGCCACGTTCCCTACTAGCACCCACCTCACAATGGAACTGTTTCACACTCTAAATATTGTTTTATATGCATTTTCGTATAAGGTCCTGTGATCAAGGATTGTATTTTTCTTTTACTAGGGTTAAAATATATACATATTTCATTGTTTCTGGTTTTTCCGTTGTCCAGTTCTGGCTGGCAATTTCATCCCATCCCACACAAAGTGCCGTGTACAGCGCGTGCCACAGACATCAGATGCAGATTCCACACCAATTTCACGTTCAGAGAAGCTCTCAGGAAGAAGAAATGAAAGGTATTCCTTTAACATATTTATTTACACTCTCATATTGTGATGCTAAAAGCTACCTGAGCGAGCCTGCAAAATTGACTACAGAATGGTAGTAATGCCTGTTTATTTTCTAAAGCTTGTCAGAAAATGATTCTCTATATCCTGCACTGTAACAAGTTTGTTTGAAAAACTTGCCTCTCCCCCCACCCTCCAACTATGCCCACCCAACAGAGAAAGTGAATAGAAGGAGGCGTTTCCCCTGATCCTGAGACCTGGTGTGTTGAGCTGTGGTTCAAAGCTCATTTTAAATTCCAAGTTGCAAAACCTGGAGAGAGGGCATTTGAGGAAAATGCTGACATTTCTTTGGCTCTGACAACCTTATCATACACAACCATAAATACACTTTCTGGACCATGCCTTCTAATTCTTTCTTTGTTAGTTATTAAGAAAAACAAAAAGGCAAAACCAAAAATCCTCTTGAATCCCTTAAATTCCCCAGTGTTTCTGCATAGTCTAGTGGAAAAACAGACCAAAAAAAATATATATAGGGGGAAAAAGAGGAAATTAAAAAAAACAGCGCACAGTCCCTGGCTCTATTTAATTTCTGATGATTCATGTCTACTTGAACTACCCTGGGGATATGAGCATGTCTTTTACACTGACTTGTCTCAGATTCGTTAGGTTTCTTTCAGGGAAGGAAAGGGGAGATGGAGTATACAGATATACATTATAAATAAATAAATTCAGATAAAAGTAGTGGGCCAAGAGTCAGAAGACTGATTCTAGTCTGGCTTTTGCCATTAGTTAGTTTTACGATCAGAGGACAGTCCTCTCCTTTCTTCGAAACTCCTTTACCTCAAGTGTAAATGAATAGAGTAAGGTGTCACCCAGGCACAACGTTCTGAGACTGGGACTGACATAAAAAGACAAATAAGGCAATCTTGTGCTCAGTACAATTTCTTACCACATTTTATTTATTTGTTTATTTCCCCCCACAGCTTGGGGATAAGGATAATATTTATTATCCTTGCACAGCTTGACATTCCATGGTAGGGCATTACAAGAATTTGGGGCAGGGTGGGGGACTATTTCAGCTCTAAAGTAATTAGCCTGAAATCAAGAGAGAATCTGTGTATTGAGACCCCCACTTTGGCACATCTTGGCTAATAGCTTCTTATTCTCTGCTGGTGGAGGATGAAGCAAAGCCTGCTGCTAAAATTCACTTAGTAGCTTGGCCCTGGGGTGTGGGTATATGGCCTCTGGGTCATTAGGGCGCAGCCAAGGCTCAGCAGGTATATTCATGCTCAAAAATCCTTCTTTCCACAGGACAGAGGAAACAAAGGTTACCCAAAGAAAGTACCCCAGGAAGTACTTATTTACAAGAGGCTACAAAACAGTTATAAAATAATTTCCTGGCCCTAAAATTAGAAGCAAAGTTTTGATGTTCTGAAGCCCAGGTGCAGACTGAATATATTTATGGGCCTTTATGGCTGGCTTATAAAGCACTTGGGGACAAGGAATTGTGGTTTAGGCAAAAAGCCTTAAGGCATCTTTTTATTTCTTTACAATCATGATATGGAAGAAGTCTGGTCCTAGAAATATAGGTTGATGTTTTCTTTCCATCTGTCTTTTTTTTTTTTTGATTCATTTGAGAGAGAAACATTGATTTCTTGTTTCACTTATTATGCATCCAGTGGTTGTTTCTTATATGTACCCTGACCAGAGATTGAACCCACAGCCTTGGTGGTATGGGGATGATGCTCTAACCAACCAAGCTACCCTGCCACACCTAGGCTAAAGTTTTCTTTAAGTCCTTTGGAGAAGAGTAACTTTATAAATCTCAAGTAGTAATTGATGATAGCTTCATTAGTAATAAAAGTAATTACAATCATTGTATAACAAATAGTATTGTGTATGATGACAAAAACAAATGCAAGGTTAAGGATATCATAGCCATGTATAAAAGTCATTGGCATCAAAGAAGTGTAGGAGGGAACTCAGAATTCTACCTGACTGAAACCTCAATAATATGGACAGCCAAATGGGGTGCCGAGAAAGGAAGTGACTTGCCGATGGGAACACAAGTCACAGGTCTGGGATTTTTTTCTTCTATGCATATCAACACAGGAGCGAAAGTACATGAGGATAAGTTTAAGCCCAGTAAATAGCCAGAAGTTGTATTTTCCATAAAGTGTCTTTCTTATTTTTTACTCATTCAACAATTATCTTTTAAATTCCTATTATGTGTCAGGCATTGCTCTAGTCACTAAGTAATAGCAGTGAGCAAAGCAAAAATTCATGTCCTGCCCTGACTGGTGTGGCTCAGTGGCTTGGGTATCACCCTGCAAACTGAAGAGTCACCAGTTTGGTTACTGGTTAGGGCACATGCCTGGGATGCAGGCCAGGTCTCCGGTTGGAGCTGTACAAGAAGCAGCTGATCACTATTTCTCTCACGCATCAATGTTTCTCTCTCCCTTCCTCTTTCTCTAAAAATAAATAAATAAAATCTTTAAAAAATATTCATGCTTCCCTGGCTGGTATAGCTCTGTGGATTGAGTGCCAGCCTGTAAACTAAAGGGTCACAGGTTTGATTCCCAGCCAGGGCACTTGCCTGGTTATGTGGGCCAGATCCCCAGTAGGAGGTGCTTCATACGCAACCACATCTTGATATTTCTCTCCCTCTCTTTCTCCCTCTCTCCCCACCTCTAAAAATAAATAAATAAAATCTTAAAAAAAATGTATGTCCTCCTGTAACTTATAGGTCAAGTCATTTAATTTAAGTGATAAAGTAGATGTATTTACCTATAATTAACCTCTCCCTCTGTATCAGTCAAGATTCTCAAGAGAAAAAGAACCAATAGCATTTACATATATAAAGAAATTTATTTCAAGGAGCTGGTATCTGAGATTGTGAGGGCTAGCAAGTTCAAAATCTGTACAACCAAGGAAGTCAAATATCTACAGGATGGGCTGGCAGGCAGGAAACTCAAATAGGAGTTAATGCTACAGTTCTGAGGCAGAATTTCTTCTATAAAACTCTTTTTGTTCTTGATAACTTTCAACTGATGGATAAGGCCCATTCATATTATTGAGGGTAATATCCTTTACTTAAAGTCAACTGATTGTAGCTATTAACCACACCTACAAAACAGTTTCTCAGTAACACCTATATTAATGTTTGATTAAATAACTGGCTACTATAGCCTAGCCAAGTTGACACATAAAAGTAATCATCACACAGTCTAGCCAATAAACATTTATTAAGTGCTTATCACATGTCAAGTTCTGAGATAAATCATGCTCAGTCCCTGTCCTCCAAAGGAAAGAAGTAAGTCATTGCTTAAATAAGTACATAAAAATAGGAAATATGGATCTACAAATTCATAAGAGAAGTAGAGAACAACAGCTATCTTTGAGGGTTTGAAAAAGAAACAATATTTCCAGGTAAAGAAATCAGGAAGAGTTGAAAACACAAAAGACAGTTAACCTTGTCCTTGGAGACTAAGTAAAATTAGAACAAGGAAAACAGAAGGGTGGATTCCTAGTGGAAGAAATGGCAGAAGCCAAAGTGCAGAGTCAGGAAAATGTGTGATGTATATAGAAACATTAAGTGGTTCGGTTGGCTTGGAAACATAGAGCATTAATCAAAACCTCTTTTTTAGCCAGTGATTACTCAGTGCTTGTTCAACTACTCATTCTAAAAATATTAAAACATTTGCAGATGAAACAGAGAGATCAAGCAACTCCTCCATAGTCACACAGTAAACCTTTACACACAAGTCAGTGCCATTTTCTTTCAAATACTAGATATTGTTGACTCTTCAAAAATGGATTTTGCCATCCCTGAGAAAGGAGACTATGCTTTGTCTTCGTTGTTTCAGTTTAATTATCTTTGAAAAAGTCATATTATTCTTTGATAGATGAAAATAATTTACTAGGCCCTAACTTTTCATGAACATATAGATATCGATGACCCAAATGAATGGCTCAGAGGTTTATATACCATAAAATTAAAACTCCGTCACTTTCACCACTCAGTTGAGGGTATTTCTTGGTTTTTGTACTATAATTAAATTGCTATGGTCAGGAGATTGCTATGCCAGAGAGAAAAGATACACAGGAGTCTCCAGGTTCAGAAGAAAGTCAAATCCACCCAGGACTCCCGTTCTTTCACAGTTGCATGCTTTGTATATTCCATTTATTACAGTTCCTTTCAGCATCAGCCATCTTGTTTGCATGTGCTAAGTTCCTCCTTCATTTCAAGGAATAGCCATTGGTTTAGCAAGTTATAATTAAATAGATATGACCCCTACCTTACTTTACAACCAGATTCCCCTATTCCTGCATTAAACTCTATAATCCTTCTGCCTGCACAGGAATTCATGTTTTCTACTACTGAACTAGTCACCCACGGATTTTTTTCTCCAAACTGTAGGTTTATGGCACCCAAAACAATATGCCTGGCTGTGAGACTAATGTAACATTTTAATTTAATTTTATTTTTACTTTTTAAAATATATTTTATTGATTATGCTATTACAGTGGTCCCATTTCCCTCCATCATTCCCCTCCACCCTGCACACACCCTCCCACCCACATTCCCCCACTTTAGTTCATGTCCATGTTTCATAAGTTCTTTAGCTTCTACATTTCCCACACTATTCTTGCCTTCCCCCAGTCTATTTTCTACCCATCATCTATGCTACTTATTCTCTGTACCTTTTCCCCCTCTCTCCTCCTCCCACTCCCCTGTTGCTAACCCTCCATATGATCTCCATTTCTGTGTTTCTGCTCCTGTTCTACTTGTTTGCTTAGTTTGCTTTTGTTTTAGGTGTGGTTGTTAATATCTGTGAGTTTGCTATCTTTTAAATGTCCTATTTTTTATCTTCTTTTTCTTAGATAAGTCCCTTTAACATTTCATATAATAAGGGCTTGGTGATGATGAACTCCTTTAACTTGACCTTATCTGGGAAGCACTTTATCTTCCCTTCCATTCTAAATGACAGCTTTGCTGGATAGAGCAATCTTGGATGTAGGTCCTTGACTTTCATGACTTGGAATACTTCTTTCCAGCCCCTTCTTGCCTGGAAGGTCTCTTTTGAGAAATCAGCTGACAGTCTGATGGGGACTCCTTTGTAGGTGACTGTGCCTTTATCCCTTGCTACTTCTAGAATTCTTTCCTTCATTTTAATCTTGGCTAATGGAATTATGATGTGCCTTGGTGTGTTCTTCCTTGGGTCCACCTTCTTTGGGACTCTCTGAGCTTCCTGGACTTCCTGGAAGTCTATTTCCTTTGCCAGATTGGGGAAGTTCTCCTTTATTATCTGTTCAAATAACTTTTCCACTTGTTGCCCTTCTTCTTCCCCTTCTGGCACCCCTATAATTCAGATGTTGGGTCATTTAAAGATGTCCTGGTGGTTCCTAAGCCTCTCCTCATTTTTTTGAATTCTTGTTTCTTTCATTTTTTTCTGGTTGTTTCTTTCTTCTGGTCCACTCCATTGAATTGAGTCCCAGTTTTCCTCCCATCTCTATTGGTTCCCTGTGCATTTTCCTTCATTTCACTTGTTGTAGCCTTCATTTGTTCATTTAATTTGTGACCAAAATCAACCAATTCTGTGAGCATCCTGATCACCAGGGCTTTGAACTGTGTATCTGATAGGTTGGCTATCTCTTTGTCACTTAGATGAATTGGCTCTGGGGCTTTGATCTGTTCTTCCGTTTGAGCCATTTTTGGTCCCCCTCCCCCCGTGGCTGTTATGTAGTGAGGGGCAGAGCCTTAGGTGTTCCCCAGGGCAGGGCAGCCCTGTTGCTAGGTAGTGTCACTGGGTAGTGGGGTTAGGGTCCAAGAGGGAACAATGGCACTTGCTCCACTCTCTCTCAGATTCCAGTCCCTTCTGCTGCTTCCCCTTTACCTGGATTATCTGTGCACGAATGTGGGACCACCTGGTCAGCCAGCCACCTTGCACAGCCTCACTGGGTTTGCCTGTTGCCACCTCATGCTTGGGGTCCATTAGCTGTCACCTGTGTACCTGGGTCTGCCAACCTCCACTTTTTCCTGCCGGGACTCTGCCCCTCTTACTGGTCTGGATGAATGGTTATTGGACTTCCTTACAGTTAAATTTTCTATCAGTTCTGGTTGTCTTGTTTCTAAATCTTTGTTGTCCTTAATTTTGGTTGTGCAAGGAGGCACAGTGTGGCCACCTACACCTCCATCTTGGCCAGAAGTCACATTTTTAAAAATTATGATAATTATAGGAGTTAGAGAAATTCTGGATAGTTTCCACACAAGTGTTTATTCAGCTTCATACCACTGTGAACTGAACAGAAGGAAACCATGCCCTTCTTTCCCTTCTGTCCCTTTTACTTTCCACTGTGTGAAAAGGAAGTGGAGGACCCACACCAGGAACTGATGTCATCGGATGTCTGGCTACATAGCTCCATAAAGTACATTACTTTAATTAAATCTATCAAAGGAACTGGTAAAAGGGAGACTAGGGAGAAATGAGGTTATTTATCAGAGGTGTTAAATAAATGGACATCACCAAAGAGTGATGTTCACAGACGTGCAGACTGCTTGAGGGAGACCAAAGTTCAGCCTCCTCATCAGAGAGCTGAATATTTGTCTTGTGGTGATGCTCATGTATTATTTCCAAGGGTGGGGAGATCTAGAAAGTATATAAAGGCCAAGAACCCTATATGAAGGCATATTACTTCTAATTCACATAATGCTTTAGATTTATTGTATATGACATCATTTCAATGCTAACCTCCACAATAATCCTGTAAGACAGTCAAACCATATATTCACAAGCTATTGGATCACATTTTGGAGGGCGGAGTGTAACCTTCACAGCACATGAATAACTCCTGGGTAGGTGTGTGACTAGGAAGGTGTCTGTGTGTCTTTCAGGAGGGTAGGTGTGGAGAGTCAGTCATGGGCAGAAAAGTACCTAAGGCAGGTCCAAGGTGGATGGATAGAAAAGAAGAAGCCTCACTCACTTGGGATTGGAACTTGAAGAGTGTGAAAAGTCAAGAGTCACTTCCAGATGGGTCAGGTTCCATTTGGACAGCTGTGGGTGGGTCGAAGAATGTCAGTGGGGTGAGGCATCTCCTTTGCCCAGGGTTCAACCACACCACAAAGTGGATTTGAAGAGCTGCATGTGCAGCTGATCATTGAAGGAGGGAGCACTGACATGGGAGAGAGCAACAGTGCTTCAACAAGAAATGTCTTTGGGAGTAGGGGGAAGATGGCAGCATGGTAGGAGGGAGCAGATTCCATTTCCCCCTACACACGGGAGAGGAACCTGGCTGATCTGTGGAGAAACGGAATGGTCAACCAGCGGAAACAGAGCATATTTGAAAGTAGGAGAGCGAAGGTTGTAGTGGACATTGAAAAGTTGGATGGTAAGGAGAGTACTTTGGAACAATAAGAGCCCAGGAATCAGTGCAGAGACCAGGGCTGTGGAGGCCCTGGTCCTGGAGCTTGCCAGGTCAGCTAGGGGCTCTAGGGAGGTAGCTGGGTCTGCCTGCGACAGCGTTCGGCTGCATGATTAAAGACGCCTGCCTGCAAATGAATACAACTGCATGCGACCATGGACACTTGCGTGTGTGGGCAACAGCAGACTCCTGTGCGACCGGAGACCTGTGGCCCAGGCTGGGAACTGGGGAGTGCAAGCGATCTGTGGGAGAATCGGAGCTCACTCCCGTGAAATTGGGGTGAGTGCATGGCATAGGAGATCTGAGCTCACACCCATGAACTCGGGAAAGTGCCTGCTCCCCAGGAGGCTCAAAACATACACCTGACGCCCTGTGTGGAGAGGCACCAGGCTAGCCCTGGGAGGACTAGCTCAAAGATAACTGAGTGCTGAACAGGGAGAAAAGCAACACCATCACCCCTCAGCCTTTGCAGCCAGCAAGACCAGAAAATCTAGCTTGGCAAGTGTGAAAACAGCAAGAGGGTTTTTTGGGTTTTTTTTTCCCCTGATTTGTTTGGTTTTATTTGTTTGTTTGTTTGTTTTTCTTTTTAATAACTTTTTAATTATTTTTTCATTATTTTTATCTTTTTTACACCTCAACTCCTTTTGCTTATCTTTACTTCTTTCTTGTATTATTCCTTCTTTCTTTCTTTCCAATTTTATCTCTTCTTCCTCCCTCTTTTTTCTTCCTTTTTTCATTTTTTCTACCTCTATTCTCTTTTTAAATACCCACAAGTGAGACCCCCCCCCAAAAAAAAAACCTGGAACACTGAAAAAACCATAGTTGGTCCCAAAGAGGGGGCATTCCAACAGCTGAGACAGTGGAAGCTGTGATCACCAGAATACCAAAAGGAGACTGCACCACTAAGTTTCACAGGTATTCTAGCACAGAAATTCACACCATAAACCCAGGGAGCCAGAACAGATCAATTTAAGAAGCTGAGGCTAACAAGAAGAGTCTCACAAACAATGCGAAGACAAAGAAACAATCCCCAAATGAAAGGAAAGGAGGAAGCCCCAGAAAATGCTAAATGAAACAGAGGCAACTCAACTATCAGATTTTGAGTTCAAACAATGGTTGTCAGGAAGCTCCAGGAGCTCTCAATGAGCTGCCAAAAACTATAGGGAAGCTATGATGAACTCACTGCAAACTATATTAACATGAAAAAGGAAATAGAAACTATCAACAAGGGCCAAGAGGAAAGGAAGAATACAATTTCTGAACTGAAGAACACAGTAGAAGGAATGAAAAGCAGAATCGATGAAGCAGAAGATCAGATCAGTGAGTTGGAGAACAAAGTAGAAGAAAACACCCAAAAAGAGCAGGAAAAGGAAAAGAGGCTCAGAAAGAATGAAGAGGGATTAAGAGAAATGCAAGACAATATGAAACATAATAATATCCATATAATAGGGATACCAGAAGGAGAAGAAGAAGAGCAAGGGATAGAAAACCTATTTGAAAAAGTAATGATGGAAAACTTCCCTAATTTGATGAGAGAAAAAGTCACACAAATTCAGGAAACAGAGAGTCACAATCAAGAGGAACCCAAAGAGGCCCTCTTCAAGACACGTCATAATTAAATTGGCAAAATTCCAAGACAAAGAGAGAATCTTAAAGGCAGCAAGGGAGAAAAAGGAATGAACATACAAGGGAGCTCCGATAAGGTTAGCAGCTGACTTCTCAATGGAAATGTTCCAAGCCAGAAGAGAATGGCAAGAAATATTCCAAGTAATGAGAACCAAAGGCCTGCAACCAAGACTACTTTACCTAGCAAGGCTTTCAATCAAGATAAAAGGCCAAATACAGAGTTTCCCAGACAAAAGAAGTCTGAAAGAATACACCTCTACCAAACCAGTGCTGCAAGAGATACTAAAGGGACTGCTTTAAGGAAAGGAAGGAAAAGAGAGAGGGGGGGAGAACACAGGTACAAAAATGGCAATGAATCAGTACTTATCAATAATAACCTTAAATGTAAATGGATTAAATGCTCCAATCAAAAGAAAAGACATAGAATAGCTGAATAGATAAGAAAGCATGACCCACACATATGCTGCCTACAACAGACCCACCTCAGGACAAAAGACCTACACAAACTCAAAGTGAAGGACTGGAAACAAATTTTCCAAGCAAATGCACAGGAAAAAAAAAGCCAGGGTAGTAATACTCATATCAGACAAAATAGACTTCAAAAGACGAGCCATGAAGAGAGACCCAGAAGGTCACTTCATAATACTCAAGGGAAGAATCCACCAAGAAGACATAAACATTGTAAATATATATGCACCCAACATAGGAGCACCCAAACACATAAAGAAAATCTTAGAGGACTTCAAGAAAGATATTGACAGCAACACAATTATAGTAGGGGATTTCAATCCCCCATTGTCAAAAATGGACAGATCTTCCAAACAAAATATCAACAAAGATATTGTGGCATTGAACAATACTCTAGATGAAATGGACTTAACTGATATATATAGAGCCCTTCATCCCAGAGAAAATAAATACACATTCTTTTCAAATGCACATGGAACATTTTTAAAGATAGACGACATGATAGGACACAAAACAAGCCTCAACAAATTCAAGAAAATTGAAATCATACCAAGCATTTTCTCTGACCACAAGGGACTGAAACTAGAAATCAACCCCAAGGGGAAAAACCCAAAACCCTCAAAATCATGGAGATTGAATAGCATGTTATTAAACAATGAATGGGTTAAGAATGAAATTAGGGAAGAAATCAAAAAGTTTCTGGAAACAAATGAAAATGAACTCACAATGACCCAGAACTTATGGGACACAGCAAAGGCAGTCCTCAGAGGGAAGCTCATAGTGATACAGGCCTACATAAAAAGATAGAAACATTTCAAATGAACAATTTAACCCTACACCTACAAGAACTCAAGGAACAACAACAAAGACAGCCCAGAGCAAGGAGAAGGAAGTAAATAACCAAGATCAGAGCAGAATTAAATGACATAGAGACTAAAAGCACAATTCTAAGGATCAATGAATCCAGGAGCTGGTTCTTTGAAAAGATAAACAAAATGGACAAGCCTTTAAGCAGGCTCATCAAGAAAAAAAGAGAGAGGACCCAAATAAACACAATCAGAAATGAAAAAGGAGAGATTACAAGTGACAGCACAGAAATACAAAGGATTGTGAGAAATTACTATGAAGAACTATATGCCAAGACATTTGAAAACCTAGGTGAAATGGACAAGTTTCTAAAAAAATATAATCTTCCAACACTCAATGAAGAAGAAGCAGAAAGTCTGAACAGACCAATAACAGCAGATGAAATTGAAGCAATAATCAAAAAACTCCTGACACACAAAAGCCCTGGACCAGATGGTTTCACAGGAGAATTCTACAAAGCATGTAAGGAAGAGCTAACCCCTATCCTTCACAGACTATTCAAAAAAATCCAAAATGATGGAAGACTCCCAAACTCTTTTTATGAAGCCAGCATCATCCTAATCTCAAAACCAGATAAAGACACAACAAAGAAAGAAAACTTCAGGCCAATATCACTGATGAACATAGACGCTAAAATCCTCAAGAAAATATTGGCAAACTGCATCCAACAATACATTAAAAAGATCATACATCATGACCAAGTGGGATTCATCCCAGGGATGCAAGGATGGTTCAGTGTTCACAAATCAGTAAATGTAATATATCACATAAACAAAAGCAAAGACAAAAATCACATGATCATATCAATAGATGCAGAAAAAGCATTTGATAAGGTACAGCACCCATTTATCATTAAAACACTCAGCAAAGTGGGAACAGAGGGAGTGTTCCTCAACATAATAAAGGCAATATATGAGAGGCCTACAGCCAACATCATACTCAACAGGCAAAAACTAAGATCTTTTCCACTAAGATCAGGAACAAGACAAGGATGTCCACTTTCACCACTTCTATTCAATATACTATTAGAAGTCTTAGCCACAGCAATTGCACAAGAAAAGGAAATAAAAGGTATCCAAATTGGAAAGGAGGAAACAAAACTATCATTATTTGCAGATGACACGATAATGCACATAGAAAATCCTATAGACTCGGCCAAAAACCTGCTCAACCTAATGAATGAATTTGGCTAAACAGCAGGATACAAAGTCAATATCCAGAAATCAAAGGCATTTTTATATACCAACAATGAAACAGCAGAAGCAGCAATCAAGAAAAAAATGCCATTCAACATAGCAAAAAGAAAAATAAAATACCTAGGAATAAACCTAACCAAGGAGGCAAAAGACCTATACGCAGAAAACTACACACTGAAAAAAGAAATCAAGGAAGACACAAACAAATGGAAACATATACCGTGTTCGTGGATTGGAAGAATTAACATCATCAAAATGTCCATACTACCCAAAGCAATTTACAGATTCAATACAATACCTATTAAAGTACCAATGGCATATTTCACAGACATAGAACAAACACTTCAAAAATTTATAGGGAACAAAAAATGACCTAGAATAGCAGCAGCAATTTTGAGAAAGAAGAACTAAGTAGGAGGGATCACAATACCTGTCACCAAACTGTATTACAAGGCTACTGTAATCAAAACAGCCTGGTACTGGCATAAAAACAGGCACATGGACCAGTGGAATAGAACAGAGAGCCCAGAAATAAACCCAAGTCTCTATGGTCAATTAATATTCAAGAAAGGGGGCAGCAACGTAAAATGGAGTAAAAGTAGCCTCTTCAACAAGTGGTGTTGGGAGAACTGGGAAGCTACATGCAAAAAAAAATGAAACTCGAGCACCAACTTACACCATACACAAAAATAAATTCAAGGTGGATAAAAGATTTAAATATAAGCTGTGACACCATGAAAGTCCTAGAGGAGAACATGGGCAGGAAAGTCTCAGATATTTCATGCAGCAACATTTTTACTGATATGTCCCCTAAAGCAAGGGACATAAAGGAAAGAATAAACAAATGGGATCTCATCAAAATAAAAAGCTTCTGCACACCTAAAGAAAACAGTATTAAAATTAAAAGAGAATCAACTGTATGGGAAAACATATTTTCCAAAGATACCTCAGACAAGGGTTTAACCTCCAAAATATATAAAGAACTTACATGACTCCACTTTAAGAAGACAAGCAACCCAATTAAAAAATGGGCAAAGGACTTGAACAGACTTTTCTCCAAGGAGGACATACAGAGGATCCAGAGACACATGAGAAGATGCTCAGTATCGCTAGCTATCAGAGAGATGCAAATTAAAACCACAATGAGATACCACTTCACACCAGTCAGAATGGCCATTATAAACATAGCAACAAACAACAAGTGTTGGAGAGGTTGTGGAGAAAAGGGGACCCTAATGTACTGTTGGTGGGATTGTAGACTGGTACAACCACCATGGAAAGCAGTATGGAATTTTCTCAGAAAACTAAAAATAGATCTACCTTTTGACCCAGCAATCCCACTGCTAGGATTGTATCCTAAGAATGCTGAAACACCAGTCCAGAAGAACCTATGCACCCCAATGTTCATAGCAGCACAATGTACAATAGCCAAGTGTTTGAAGCAGCCTAGATGCCTATCAGCAAATGAATGGATCAAGAAACTATGGTACATTTACACAATGGAATTCTATGCAGCAGAAAGAAAGAAGGAGCTCCTACCCTTTGCAACAGCATGGATGGAACTGGAGAGCATTATGCTAAGCGAAATAAGCCAGGCAGTGAAAGACAAATACCATATGATCTCACCTTTAACAGGAACCTAATCAACAAAACAAACAATCAAGCATAATATAACCAAAGACACTGAAATTGAGAACAGGCTGACAGTCACCAGAGGGGAGAGGGGAGGGAATCTCAGGGGAAAAGGGGAAGGGTTTGGAGCAGCAAGTATGAAAGACACATGGACAAAAACTAGGGTGGGTAGATATGGGTGGGAGGTGGGGAGGGTTGGGGTGGTGAGCTGGGTTGGGAGTAAAAGACATATAACTGTACTATAACAACAATTAAAATAAAAAAATATCTTTGGGAACAGGAAGTTTCAGCTGACACAGGGTTAGCAGACATCCAGCCCCTCCACTCTGGGATCCTAATCTTGACATTGCCCTCCTTGGGAGGTCTTAGTCTGAGTTGACACAGATGATTTCCTATATGTTCATCCAGGGATAATGTTTCAGTGATAATCCCATGGAGCTGGAGACCAGATGCTAGCAGCCTTTCCTTGATGATTTCTAAAGAGGGAATACTTACCACAGTGGCAGTCCTTCCCAGCACATTAAATAGACAAGATAACTGGTGTATTTAATCCCGAAGGGGCTCGAAGTCCAGTTTTCAGACCTGTGGTAATCACTCTCTGCACTTGGCTAGCTCTCCAATTCTCTAACAACTTTGTCCTTAATTGCTAGTATTTCCTGAGCACTTATCAAATTTCAGATACTATGGCATTCAACCCTCACAATATCTTTAGAAGGTTGAGGACTATTTTCAGTTTTAGAGGAGCCAACTGAGATTTGAACTGATCATGTGACTTGTCCAAGACCATACGGTGGTAAGCAGTACACCTGGACTTCTATGATCTTGACCACCATTCTGGGCTGCCTTCCCAGTCACCTCCCAGAATGTGGGACAATATATGGGGTAGAATGCTAGGAGGGAAGTGGTACAGCTTGTTAGGATGCCTGACAACTTGGGTCTGTTGTTTTGCCAGCTGTTTCACCTTTAGGTTTCTTGGCTTTATTAAGCCTCAGTTTCCTTCCTTCTTAGCTACAAAATTTTTAGTAGAAGAAATGTGAATAAACTGTAAACATACATGGAAGATATGAGGAATTGTTACACTTTGCCGCAGCTGGTGCGGCTCAGTGGAGTAAGTGTTAGCCTGAGAACTGAAAGGTCACCGGTTTGATTTCAGTCAGCACAAGGCTGTGGGCCAAGTCCCCAGCTGGGGGTGTTCTAGGGGCAACCAATTGATGCATCTCCCCTAATGTTTCTCTCCCTCTCTTTCTCCTTCCCTTGCCTCTCTCTATAAACAAACAAACAAACAAACACACAAACTTCTTTAAAAAAGAAATTGTTACACCTTAATTTTACATTTTCCTAATATTTCTCAGGAATTAATGAGGCCTAGGGTTGGAGGAAAGAATCTAAGGGAAGAAGAATATTATTCATTCATTTAAGACTCACCATGTACCACAGTGCACCAGGAATAATGAAGAACAGGTAGTTCAGTGTCAGCATAGCTGATCTGTGAAGAACTTCATTTCTTTTTTCACATTTAAAAGAGACTAGCACTTAGATCAGTTACTGAGAAACCCACTCTGAATCGCTGCCTGAGCTATAACTGTGTTGCAAATGAAATTTTTAGAGTGACCTTAATGCTGGCCTCCAAGTAAGCTTTGGACAATTCAGCACCTTTTCAAGCTGTAAATTACTCCCAAAATTTTCTACTTAGATAGTTTTTCCTTTTTCAGAAAGAAAAAATTGCAGACCCTTCAAAATTAAAAGTCTATTTCCAAGCCCTGGGCTCGTGGCTCAGTTGGTTGGAGCATAGTCCCATACGCTAAAAGGTTGCAGGTTCGATCCCTGGTCAGGGCACTTGCCTAGGTTGTGGTTCAGTCCCTGGTCAGGGTGCATACTGGAGGCAACCGATTGATGTTTCTCTCTCACATTGGTGTTTCTCTTTCTCTTTGTCTCTGCCCCTTCCTCTCTCTCTAAAAAAAAAAAAATCAATAAATGTATCCTCAGATGAGGATTTAAAAAAATCTACCTACCAAATGAATAGCACTGTGAAAATGTAACTCAACAAGTATTTCCTAGTGTTCTGTGGGCTCTGTACCCTGCTAAGAATTGGACTATTGCAAATGGGAGGGGTGTGGATGGCGATGTTGGGGTGTTGATTGCCATTTTCTGTAAGACTTGATCCCTACCCTCAAAGTGGTGATAATGTCCATGGAACTGTGCTAGCGTGTGTGAAATTTCAGAGGTTGAGACAGGTTGAGGCAGAAATAGACTAAAACCAGATGTCAATGCAAGAAATAAGTGCTTGGGCATGCTAAGGTTTATGTTCTCGGATTAGGATGGTAAATCCTTTCTGTGGAAGGTTCTGAAAGTGAAGTAGAGGAGCTTTAATTTGGCTTTGTAAGGAATTAATGAGCCCATGAAAGGTTTTAGAACAGAACAGTAACATGATGAAAAGATATAAAAAACCCAAATCAAGCATCATAGGTAGGGCTCTTAGTTTTGAAGGTTTTATTATTAGAAATAAATCAAATTAAGCCAAGAAAAAAGATAAATGTAAGGGGAGAAATTTATTACCTCATATAACTAGAAAGTTCAAGTAGTGGACTTCCGTCATGGTTGCCCAGGCATTCAAATCACGTCATCAGCTCTCTGATTGGCTTCATTCTCAGGCTATCTTCACATGGTGGTGAAATGGCTGTCGGCAGCTCCAGGCTGGTGTGGGTTTCAGAGACCATGGCTCCTGGGAAAGAATCTCTGGAGACAGGCGCCCATCGTGAGCTCTGATTGGCCCAGTGTGGTTGCTACTCCTCCTGGAAAACTCAGGGGTGGGCAGGGGGATGAAACTGTTTAATTGGCCAGGACCAGGTCATATGCAATCCCTAAGGTAGAGAGATGGCTCTGGTCAGTTTCCCCCACCTCATTTCACAGCGGACTTTGAGTAAGATGCTTACAGAGTGAAGGTGGAGTAGTTTCTCAAAGGAAGGGCTATTTTGCTTATACACACACACACACACACACACACACACACTACCCACACTTTACTTTAACACATTTGCAATCTAAAATAGAACACCTTTCTTTCCTTTAAAGTGTAGTTTGTTCCTTTAAAAACTGCTTTTATACTTCCATTTTGTAGGCACTCAATGCTGTGAGCCATAACTCCTATTTTTTAGCACCTAACACAGAAGTTTCTCAGTTTCTCTCTATGCAAACAAGTCAGGTTCTGAAAAGTTAGTTGTAAATCATTTTATTCATAACTGGAATCGGAAGGGGAAGCAGACCTGGATGGCCGACCCCCAAGCACTCTTTCATAGTGTAGGGCTGTGGCTAGAAAGTGAGGCCCAGCCTGGGACTATAATTCTTGCTCCTGCTAGTTCCTGCTGATGGGAGGTATGCAGAATGATGTTTGTCCCTTCTGGTGGAGGGTAGGAGGTGGCTGCATCCTCCCCACAGAGCTTTTTTCCCTATTAGGTGAGTAGAGAGCCTCCTAGGACCCGAAGGACAACTGAGCCATGAGATGGAGAGTTCCTGGCTTCCTGCACATGAAGGGTCACCCCAGAATCATCACTCACGATTGAATTCTCACATGATTGAGAAATATACCACATTTTTAGGACTATAAGACACACTAGACCATAAGACCCACCTAGATTCTAGAGGAGGAGAATAGGTAAAAAAATTTTGAAGCAAAAAAATGTGGTAAAATATTTAATAAGTGACCCCGCTCCACCACCGCCCCCCTCACAGCAAGCCAGGTAAGGTACATTCGTACTATGAGACACACCTTCACTTTCCTCCCAAATTTGGGGGGAGTGCATCTTATAGTCCAAAAAATACAGTACCTTTATTGTGTTAAACCAATGAGAATTGGAGACTTATCTTAACAAGTTCAGACAAGTTGAATCTAATCATGTATACCCTCAATTGAGTGTGATGTTCAAAACTTTGAAGTATTCGCACTTTTCCTTAGAGGTATACCTTTCTTCCAACATCTTTTCCAAAAATAACCAATTTACTTCATATACTGGAAATCTGTTGAGTCAGGTCACCTTCCTCCTTGATAATTCCTCTAAGTATTATGAGGAACCCCATAGTACTTTAGTTATTCTGTCTATACTCCCTTTCACTAAGGTCCTTAAACCCACAAACTGTTCATAGCCTGTGACAGGTCTCATCAGCATGGTACTGAGCTTTGCCCATAAATTCTTTAACAAACTCATGGTCTTCTCTGCTATGAATGAACATATTGCTACTAACATTTAAACAGTAACCCAGTTCATCAATCACTTTTCTTTTGCTCTTAATGATTATTGATGATTGCAAAGGTATACACATGCCTGTATGCTTCATGAATAGCTCTTTGTCTTTAGACATTTTCCTGCACTCTAGTGAATCATGCCACTTAAAAAATTTAAACATACCCTGCCTTGTTTACATAATTATCATGTGCCTCTCATATTAGCATTTTTAATGCTTTCCTTGCTTTTACATTTATTAGATATTTCAGATCAATAATCTTTGCAAAACAGAACCAACATTAAGGACAACAAAAATATAGAACCACAAAACCCAACCAGAACAGATAGAAAAATGATTGTGCAGAAGTCTGACAATGGTTCACCCAGACTGGTGGGGGGAGTCGGCGGCCAGCAGAGAGGGGTCGCAGCAGGAAAAAGCAGTGGCTAGTGGTGTTGGCTGTGCAGGCGGCAGTTGGCACACCCCAGGTGCACAGGCAGTGGTTACTGAGCACGGGGAGGCAAGGAGGTGCAGAAGGCGACTGACCATGGTCACGTTCATGTGCAGATAGACCAGGCAAGGGTGGGCAGTGCGATAGACTGGGCAGCACAGAGCCTCAGTGCCAGGAGATGAAGCCTAGAAGCACCAATTGAAAACACTTGTTGGGGTTGAGGTGCTGGGAGACACTCCCAGCCTCACAGGAGAGTTTGTTGGAGAGACTCACAGGGTCCTAAAATGTACAGGGGCCCACCCACATGGAGATCAGTGCCAGAAGGGCCCAATTTGCTTGGGGAGGGCAGGGGAGGGGACTGGAATCCTAGGGAGAGCGGAACAGGTGCCATTGTTCCCTCTCGGTCCTGCCCCTGCATACAGGGTCACTACTCAGCAACTGGGTTGCCCCGCCCTGGGGAACACTTAAGGCTCCACCCCTCACTACATAACAGCCACAACCAGACCAAAACAAAAAAACAAAAAACAAAAACACAAACCAAAAAATAGCTCAAATGGGAGAACAGATCAACGCCCTAGAGCCATTCATCTAAGCAACCAAGAGATAGCCAACCTATCAGATACACAGTTTAAAGCACTGGTGATTAGGAAGCTCACAGAACTGGTTGATTTTGGTCACAAATTAGATGAAAAAATGAAGGCTACAATAAGTGAAATGAAGAAAAATGCACAGGGAACCAATAGCGATGAGAGGAAAACCGGGACTCAGATCAATGGAGTGGACCAGAAGGAAGAAACAACCAGAAAAAAAATGAAAGAAACAACAATTCAAAAAAATGAGGAGAGGCTTAGGAACCTCCAGGACATCTTTAAATGACCCAACATCCAAATTATAGGGGTACCAGAAGGGGAAGAAGAAGGGCAACAAGTGGAAAAGTTATTTGAACAAATAATAAAGGAGAACTTTCCCAATCTGGCAAAGAAAATAGACTTCCAGGAAGTCCAGGAAGCTCAGAGAGTCCCAAAGAAGGTGGACCCAAGGAAGAACACACCAAGGCACATCATAATTCCATTAGCCAAGATTAAAATGAAGGAAAGAATTCTAGAAGTAGCAAGGGATAAAGGCAGAGTCACCTACAAAGGAGATCCCATCAGACTGTCAGTGGATTTCTCAAAAGAGACCTTCCAGGCAAGAAGGGGCTGGAAAGAAGCATTCCAAGTCATGAAAGGCAAGGACCTACATCCAAGATTGCACTATCCAGCAAAGCTGTCATTTAGAATGGAAGGGAAGATAAAGTGCTTCTCAGATGAGGTCAAGTTGAAGGAGTTTATCATCACCAAGCCCTTATTCTATGAAATGTTGAAGAGACTTATCTAAGAAAAAGAAGATAAAAAATATGAACAGTAAAAAGACAGCAAACTCACAGATATTAACATCCACACCTAAAACAAAAGCAAACAACTGGAACAGGAGCAGAAACACAGAAATGAAGATCACATGGAGGGTTAGCAACAGGGGAGTGGGAGGAGGAGAGAGGGGGAAAAGGTACAGAGAATAAGTAGCATAGATGATGGGTAGAAAATAGACTGGGGGAAGGCAAGAATAGTGTGGGAAATGTAGAAGCTAAAGAACTTATGACACATGGACATGAACTAAAGTGGGGGAATGTGGGTGGGAGGGGGTGTGCAGGATGTAGGGGAATGATGGGGGAGAAATGGGACAACTGTAATAGCACAATCAATAAAATATAATTAAAAAAATTAATCTTGGCAAAACAGCTTGAAACCTAGACACATAAAGCAAATATGTAGGAGAATATGAAAAAAAATATGTTGGCTCTATTGCCAAAGACAATGGCTGATGTTCCTGTTAATGGGGAGCTAAATGGATGTATTTTTACCTTGTTCTTAGCTTCATTAACATGCTTGAATATTCTTAAGTTATAGAATCTTGGAGTGCTAGACCTAGAAGGGTTATTCATCCAGTTAAATGCCTACATTTTATACATGAAAAGAAAGAGAGACAGGGAGAGAGAGAGAAAGAAGAGTAACAGGTTCCTGATCACATGAATAAAATTTAATGCAGATATGAATGAAGCAGAATTTAATATGTGAGGGTTTTCTAGATTTCTTCCAGTTTGACCCCTCAACTTTTTAAAAAGACATTTTGTTTTCACAAATGTGAAACAGCTCAGCTTCTCCCCTCTCTTTTTTCAGAAAATATTACCTTTGCCCAATTCACAGAAGAAAGCAGAGAGAGACCGATCCCCCTGGAGACATATAGGACATGATGTGGATTCATGTGTGGTCTATTGTGAGGCTCTGAGAAATGGGGAAAATATCAGAGAAACTGAATAAATCTACATAATCAAGTTCTGCGCAGGAGAAGAGGAGACATTTTTGGTGTGGGGTAAGAAACCGAAGGACACTGAAGGAGCGATGCTTTTAGGAAAACTCTGAAAGTGCAGCCCATCACCTTCACCTTCACTCTCAGAATCCAGTGCTGATTGGTTGGAAAAATAGCCATTTCTGAATTGGAGCCCATTATTCCTAATATCAATGAATATCCCAGATGTCGTTGAATAAACTGAACTGTTCAAAGTATTGCTTTTCAAACTTTCGTTTGAATATTCCTAATGTCAATGGAAAAAGAAGTTTTATCCACAGACCTGGGGATGAAGCCCAAAGCGAAACATTTCTGTTACCCTTCAAATGTATTAGAATAAAGTCTATGGAATTGTAATTTTTTAAAAAATCCTCACCTGAGGATATTTTCTCATTGCTTTTAGAGAAAGAAGAGAGAGAGAGAGAGAGAGAGAGAGAGAGAGAGAGAGAGAGAGAGAGAGAGAGAGAAACATCAATTGATTGCCCCCACAGACTCCCCCACTGGGGACTGAACCTGAACCAATGTATATGCTCTGACTGGGAATCAAACCCACAACATTGTGGTTGGTGCATGGGACAATGCTCCAACCAACTGAGCCACATAGGCCAGGGCTGGAATTGTCACTTTATAGGCCACAAATGTTGGCTGAATATTGGCAATTTCCTATGGTTCAAACTAATATAAGAACTCTTACTTTCTGTCTACCATGTATTGTACATGTTTATTTTAATATAAAGATTGCATTTAAAATTCCTTATCTGTGAGTAGAATTATAGACCAGGAAGATAAGTCATTTTCAGCTTGTGGCTTTCATTTTCAGCCTCTGGGAGTTTGAAGTTTGGAGGAAATTGACAATCCTCTCAGAGACATGAGGTTAGGTGGCTTAAGAACCATCAGGAAGGGACCAGCTTGATTCAGAGTCAAACTTGACAGCAGAATTTGCAGGATGATGAGAGATCAGAGTGTAAGAATAAGCAGAATACAGTCCTTCCTCCAAATAATCTGATCCACCAATTGTTTTAGTCTTGTCACCTCCACAGTACTGAGTATGTCCTGTGTCAACCATTCCTGTGGAAAGTTCAGAGATCCTCAGTCTGGAGTGTTCAGAGACAATGTTGTACTCCTAAGAGCCAGAGACATCTCTTTTGCCTGGATGGCTTCTTCCAGTGTATGCTTTCCGTGTGCGTGTGTGTGTGCACGCACACGCACGCTAGGAGAATTTTCCTGTGTGGAAATTTGATTTAGCTTTACTGGAATAATGAAAGCAAAGGATAGGAAGCAAAGGGTTAGGATCTCAGTCCTGGCTCTGGACACTGGCTCTACATACTTTGAAAGATGCTAGAAATTTTCCATTTTTCCCATACAGTTTCTGTTGGCTAATATTTGTTTCCTATTCTGATTGGTAGTAGTATTTTTGAAATTAGACTCCTGGTAGCTTATGCAAGGGATAGAGTGGGAAGTGGAGGCAGCAGGTAGAAGGAGAGGGGCAGGAGGCTGAGTTCTTTGAGGCCTAAGGCAATGAGGATAAAAAGATCCTAGGTCTGAGAAATGGCCCCAGGGCTTACCGTTAGGCAGTTAGGCAGAGGGAGAGCAGGGTTCCTGGAAAGCTCTACAAGGGCATGAATACTTCTCTGGGACGCTCTAATAATGAAAGTGAAGGTATTAGCCACAGCCGGCTATGTGGGTGAAAGCCCCTAGGACTCCTGAGTCAACCCTAGAAGGAACCCTTTCCAGGAAGTGCAGAGCACTTGAAACCCAGTTTGTAAGATTTGAAACCTGACTTGTAAAAGAAAAAAATCAGTCGCTGTTTTCTTTTTAAAGACCCAAATATATTCAGAAAGTCTCCCCACCCCCTCCTTTTTTTCAGTCATCTGTCAGTTTTTTTCTACCCATATCTTGAAGAAGGGGGACCACAGTCAAAAGAATGTTTTATCCAATCCAAATTCATACCAAATACTGTGTATTTAAGTACTTATTTAATTTCCAAATGAGTTTTTCTCAATTCTTGGGTAAAATTCAATGCTTTTCCTTTAATATGTTTTCTTGGTCACTGGCAGGACTTTAGAAAGAGCTCTCATTTGATTTTTAAGATAACTAGCAAACTGATATCTATACAAAAGTAATTTTGTACTCAGCAAAAGAGTGTAGCCAGCAGATAATTCACTCTTGCGGCTTTTCATTAGCTAACTCTCCCTCGGGGCAATTTAGAGGTTAAGGCCAACTCATCCACTTTCTCAGCTGCTCTGAGAATTACTGCTGCAATTCACCAGACAAGTCAAAAGCCACCCACCACAGCTCTCGCCAGAAAGAAACCTTGTAATTGAGGTAGGTATTATTTATTAAGCACATCATATGTTATTCATTTTACATATATTATTCGATTTTCTCAACAGTCCTATAAGTTATAGTGCTATAATCTCTATATTAACAAGAAGCAGGCTTTGAGAATTAAGTAATTTTCCCCAAGTTGTGCAATTAATAAATGGTGGTATTGTCAGTGTCTTGATGACTTCAAAACCCATTACTGTCCTGCTCTGCTTCTTGGCCTTACAGCATCCCTCTCCTTTAACCTCACACATAGGATAAAAACTCAACTATCCTCATAGCTGCTGGGATTAAGAGGGTTGAAGAGGGAACATAGATACTTCATCTGCCAAGGGTAATGCATGACCCCATTGCTACAGTGCAATAAAATCTTACCCAGAACCTACTTATAAAATAGAATCACTTTTTATTAAAGTATACGTATTTATTTGGTAAGTTCAAATGTATAGTATTTGCTTAGTACAAAGAAGTAAGCTACTTTTAAAAATGTGAAAATTTGAAATTAGGAGTAAAGATGGCATTTTAAGTTTTATCAGCTTGATTATTAATGAAATACAAAGTATTTGCCTATCTACTGAAGCACCTTCTGAAAAGTCTTACTTTAGAGTCTTTTCTTCCTTCCCTCCCTCCCTCCCTTCCTTCCTTCCTTCCTTCCTTCCTTCCTTCCTTCCTTCCTTCCTTCCTTCCTCTCTGTAAAATGTTAGTATATTTCACCATATTCTTCTAAGAGCCAGAAACTGGGAGAATGAGCAAGGGATGTACTCTTAAGAGCTCATGTTTTAATCAGGAGATGAAGTACAATCATGATTGATATAGGAGAAAAGCATCAAGTGAAGTGCACAATACTGGGTTGGTCAAAAGTATATATAATTTTTCCAATAAAATAAAAGACACATTTATCATTTTCACCAATAACTTTATCGATTTGGATATTTTGAGTATGTCAGCTATCTCTCACATGGTCCAACATCGATTGTTCTCAATTAGTATCTCCATTTGATTGCTATTAACTTCAACTGGTTTACCCAACAGTGGAGCATCTTCTAATGAGAAATCAGCAGCACAAAACTTCACAAGCCACTTTGACATGTTTGATCAGTCCCAGCACCTTCTCCATACACTGTACAGATCTTTTTTTTTTTTTTGCATTTCAGTTGCATTTTACCTTTCTTGAAATAATAAAGCATAACATGTAAAAATGATGCTTATTTTCTTCCATCTTCAATATTAAAATGACTACACAAAAATTTACCAATTTTGATACACTCATTTTGATTTTCATGCTGATATGTCAGCTGTCACAATACAATCTAACAAAACTGTCTTGAATGAAGTTAAAGACAACTAAGTGCTACTAGAGCCATCTTACAGAAAAACCCAAATCAACTCCTTGGCCAGCCCAATAGTATAAGAGTTTGGAGCAGGAGTAACTGCATGGGCTGGAGATCTTGGTAGACTTTGAAAAAGTAGCTTTTCAAGAGTGGTGGGAATAATACATACTGTGATAAAGAAAATGGCCAGGAAAAGACAAGATGATAGAGGAGAAATGCAGACAGATATCAGATCAATTCACTTGAGCTGTGCTTGGAGGAGAACTGCGAGAATAGAACTGGATGGGTGAGTTGCTGTCAGGGGTAAAGTCTGTGAATGTCTTTCTGAGGAATTATGACCCTTATGCCGTAGATGATAGGGAACATCAAAAAGTTTGAGCAGGGAAGTTAGGATAACCAAGCTGTCATTTTTATGAGGTTAGCCTGAGAGCATCCCCTGTGGAACAAGCATTGAAGGAGGGAGAGCTTCCTGTCACAGAGACCTATGGAGATGACCATCATGCTGAAGCCAGTGATGGGGAGTCCTGGGGGAAGGATTGTTCATAAAGCGGGCAGGAGCCAAAGTCCAGGCTATGCAATGGGAAGGGTAAGGATATAGAGATGTCCTGGTGTGCTGGCTTGAAGCGTAGTCCTCCAAAATTCACATCTACCTGGAACATGAGAATGTGATCTTATTTAGAAATAAGGCCTTTTCAGATACAATCAAGTCAAGATGAGCTCCTCCTGGATTAGGTTGAGCCTTAATCCAGTGACTGGTGCTCTTTTAAGGGTAAGAGAGATTTGGAGACATGAAAAGATACACACAGAGGGAAGATGGCAATGCAGCAGTAGAGGCAGGAACTGGAGTGATTACAGTTACATGCCAAGGAGCACCAAGGATGGTTGGTAACCACCAGGATCTAGGGAGAGGCAAGGGGTGATTCTTCCCTAGAGCTTTCAGAGAGCACAGCACTAAGGATACTCTGATTGTGGGCCTCTAGCTCCTGAACCAGGAGAGAATACATTTCCACCATTTTAAGCCACCAGGTGTGTGGTAGTTTGTCACAACAGCTCTAGGCAATTAATGCCCTGGGGCAACCTTAGAAAGATTGAATGTTAGCGGTTTCCCTCAGGGATAAGGACAAATTCATAAAAATTCAGTATACTAATGAAGATAAAGCACTCCCCCAACACATATTTCTTTACTGATCTTTGAAAGAGACTAGCTATAAAAAGAAAAGTTTTAAACACTGAATTAAGATATCAACTCCTTCATCATTAAGAAGGACTCGAAGGTCTGTAGTTGTCACATGCCACCCACTCTCTGTCTCCACCTTCCCAAAGGCCTGCAGAGTTCTGAGGAGATGTCTTCGGGATAACCTCTCCCAAATGTGGTAGGTATTTCCTCCCAGAGCATCGAGGGCAGAGGCTGATGATGCATGGGCCATCTTCCCCTTTGAAGTGAGGATGGGATGTCAGACCACTCAGCTCTGCTGGTCACTGGCTCTAATCTTTTCCCTCTAGGGTTTCCTTTTCTTTTCTTGGGACTTTCGCCAAGTGGGGCACCATGTGGGATGATTGGATGGAGCAGAGGATCTGTAGACCTGGGACCTGTGAGGTCACTGTGCTGAGAAAAGCCCCTCACTCTCATCCTCATCCAGCCTCGGTTTCAGGAAAATGCTTCTTTTCCTCTTCTTATGTCCCTCAGGGATTCCTCCCACCCAACTTCTGAAACTCCAATTCTCCCTAATCACAGAATATCTTTTTATGACCTATTAAATCCAGTCCCTTTTCCCTAGATGATGGCAAAGAGTTCATTTTCTTTTCTTCCCAGGAGGTGAGAGAAAATATTTCTATCCATTTTTCTCAAGCAGCAAAACCATCAGGTTTCCAAATTAGGGGAGTCTGGATGCCACATTCAGCTACACCTTTGAGACTCCAAAAAGAGAGGCATGGTGGTGTCTGTGGGGCACCTTAGATCGAGTACCATATAAGACAGGGCATTTGGGGACATTTCTGAGTCCCAGTGTCACTGGTTCTGAAAAGTCTGGGAACATTTTCCAAGGTGGGGGGTGGGGGTTCAGAAATGCTGAGATCCATGAACATTCACTCCCTAAACTTTTGCTACAAGTGATGGATAGAAGAGGTTACATTTGCCTGGACTACAGCTAGTCCATCATAAGGAAGGGAGACCCAGACATTCCTGAGAGGGACTAAGGGAGACAGGAGGCAGCTGTGGGGTTAGCTTAGCTTGTAGTGACATTGATCATGTGGTTCCTTCTCATTGACAAGAGTGCGCCTTGAATGTAATTATTGGTTGAGATTTTCAGTTAAAAAGAAAGACAATAAGACTATCAGGATGTATATGAAAGCTTCACTCATTTCCACTCATTTTCAATGACTCAAGCTAGTTCTTGCTGAATGGGAGGATGACTTTCAAATTTAGAATTGCCCCGGACCTCCTTGTTTACATAACCGACTCTGGGGGCTGCCGAGCCAGTCCCAGAGCTTGGCCAGGAAGGCCATGGAGGACCCTAACACACTTTTCTATGACAAATTTTATAGTGCGCCTTCATGGGAGACACAGGGGTAAACAAGGCATCGCTCCTAACTCACGAATCTTACATACAATTAGTGGAGACTGAATAGTCAAATTGAACAGATGGGGAAACCGAGACTCAAGGAACAGAAGGGACTTACTAAAATCCACAGGACTATCAAGTGGCAGAACGGGGCTGGAATCCATCTCTCCTGCTTCCTACTCCAGTTCTGAAGACAGATTTTCACAGGAGAATAAAAGTGAAGAGGTGGAGCATCGTGTGATGGAGAAAGAAGCTTAGAAAAAGAAGGCTGCAACTCTTCCAGGATCAGCCCCTGCTTTTTCTTTCTTTTTACTTCTTTTTAAACTCTGTCCTGATAATGAAGAAAATAAAGTCAAATAAACATTGCTAAGAGTCACTTAAAAGAGAATCAGGAAGTCATTAAGGAAGCAGGGTCTATGCCCATCTTGTACCTCAGTGCTAAGAGCTGCTTTTAAATTGTTAAACCTGTTGTTATTCTCAGCTCAAGGCTGAGCCATAAACATCCCAGAACAACAGCTGCATGGACTTTACCGGCCTTTCGTGTAGTTTGCCACCCCCACCCTTGTTTGCTTATTGGAATTAACCAATCCCTGTTCACCTAGCCAGCCATCCTTCATTTGCATGAAAGAACTACGGTTTGTGGGTTTTGTCATTATAAACCCCACCTTTTTTTTGTTTTCTCCTGAGCACGGTTTAGATTACTACCTGAATCTGCATTTCCTGGGTTGCAACTCTTTTTACCCAAATTAAGGCTTTTTGTTCTTTATTATTTATAGCCTGAACCTCTTCTTTAGTTAGTTCCCAAGATGGAAACATGGTTGTTTGCTTTCACACTCCCAATTCCCGAGGTCCCCAACTCCCCTGTTGTCTGAGAGTGCTGCCCTATTTATTTTAAATCTCCAAAGGATGACTATGATGACTTCATTGATTTGATCATTTTAATCTAAGCTGCTAAAACATTGAAATTTAGAATAAGTAGGTCACCATGCTTTGGAAAAAATGTGTAAATATTTTATTAGAGGGGACTTCTGGCCAAGATGGGGGTGTAGGGAGACACACTGTGCATCCTTGCACAACCAAAACAAGGACAACAACAATTTAAGAACAAAAAAAATCCAGAACTGACAGAAAATTGAACTGTGTGGAAGTCCGACAACCAAGGAGTTAAAGAAGACATACTCATCCAGACCAGTAGGAGGGTTGGAGACAGGCACGTGGAGAGGACTCATGGCAAGGAGGTGGCTGGCCGACCCAGCACAGGATTGTGGAGCAGGGCTCGCAAGGCTGCAGCTGGCTGGCAAGACTGCGGTGGAGAAGGTGGTCCCACATTCTCGCGCAGATAAACCCGGGGAACAATTGGGGAGTGAGACAGACTGAGCAACCTAGGGTCCCAGACGGGGAAATAAAGCCTCAAATCACTGATTGAAAACTCCTGTGGGGGTTAAGGAGGCAGCAGGAGAAACTCCCAGCCTCACAGGAGAGTTTGCTGGAGAGACCCACAGGGTCCTAGAATGTACACAAGCCCACCCACCCGGAAATCAGCACCAGAAGGGCCCACTTTGCTTGTGGGAAGCAGGGGAAGTCACTGAAATCTG